>WAAB01007519.1:4597-18441 GCA_013389865.1 Piaya cayana | reverse complement strand
TCGCCTTCCTCCTCGCCTTCCTCATCGCCTTCCTCATCGCCTTCCTCATCGCCTTCCTCATCACCTTCCTCCTCTTTCCCTTCTCGCCTCCTTCTCTTTCCCTTCTTGCCTTCCTCGTTGCTTCCTCCTCGCCTTCCTTCTTCTACGCTTTCTTCTTCTATACTTCCTTTTCGGCTGGGCAGTGGTGGGTGCTGGAGCCCCAGGTCTTCAGCAGGAGCTGGGGAGGGCGTGAAGCCCATCCCGCAGAGAGACAGGACAGTAGCTGCAAGGAGACAGTCGTGGTGAGGGCCAGCAAAGCTAGCACTTTCTCACAGCTCAGCTGCATCACCTTCACTTTCAGGAAGCCCCTGCCTCATTCACTGCAGTTCCCGAGGGGTGCAGGAGTCCCTCAGTTGTGTCATGAGATAATTATGAACATGGGAAGAACCAAGTAACTGCTGAACTGCCTCTGATGAACCTCCAGTTTTATTTGACTGTGTTGGGTCTTTTTGAGATAATAAGCCATCCAGTAAGACAGCTAAACTACTGTAAAATGTGGCATTGCATACATTGGATATACCTGTGTTAGAAAACAGGATATCGTCACTGAAGGAGTAGCTGTGGTATAATGTGTTCAGACCTGTGACTGTGGTATAAATGCAGAATAGTGTAGTGAGAATTTCACCATTTGTGTCACTTCAAAAAAATATCAGATTTGTGTTCCTAGTTCTACAGAAGCCTGTCAGTTGCTTTCATGTGAAGTTATCATGACAACTAAGGTTAGAAAGCATTGAAGAAATCAGTTCTTCAAATGAGTGGCATGCATAGCAAAAGGCAGTTCAGTTTTGTGTTTTAATACAATTGATTTCTAGACTGCTGCTCTACTAAGTATACAGGCATCTTGAAACAAAAGGGCACACGTGTGCAGATCCTCAAACAATTCTTGTGGTTGCTATGATGATAATGACAAATCTATATTGCAAGTGTCTTATACTGGTTTCACAATCCTTGTGTTCAAACTTGAGGATCCTGAGTGCATTTTCACTTGTATTTCTGCTCAGTGTGCACCTGTTTGTTTTGCAGGACTGCGGAGCAGACTGTGCTAAATTCCAGAAGAGTGAACTGGAGTACAAATTCAACAAGAAAGCCTTAGAAAGGCCATATACCTCTAAACATTCCTGGGCAAAGACCTATGGGGAGCACAAGCGCCACTTGGAGTTTAGTCATGACCAATACAGAGAGCTCAAGAAATACGCAGAAGAGATTGGCATTTTCTTCACAGCTTCTGGCATGGATGAGGTATGCAAGTCATACTGTGATAACAGGCAAAGCCTGGCTCTTGTTTTGCATTGGTTATTACTTAGGTACAATAGTTCTTGCATCAAAAGAATACTAAATATATGTGGATGTTGAATTTCTAAATGAGGAAACTACAGTAATTGTACTTCTAACAGTTCACTTGTTCCTCTACAATGGTTGAGTAGATGGCTGTACATTCTGGAAGACCTGGCGTGTATGCTATGGTATTGATGCACAGTAAATCATATGAGATACAAGGCCTCAGCTGAACTCTATAAACAATTGTTATTTTTGGACAAATACCATGGAGGTTTTCCGGGCCACCAGGTCCCATGAGTGTCTCTGTAGGTGTACATCCATTTACAGGGGATCTCTCCTACCCACAGATAATCAAGACATTGAGAGTTTAGATCAAGACCAGTCTCATCATGATCCAGTGCTGTCTGGTATACTGGTGTAAAGAATTTCTGACCTACCTCCGTCTTAAAACCAGATTCGTTTCTCAACTCCTGTCTTCCCCCTTTTTTTTTTTTAATGTTTTTCTCTGTTTACTAGACCCCAGTTGGTGTTTCTAAGCAGCTGAAATGCTTATATTTTTTCTTTTATTAATCTCATGGAGAGGGTCTCCCATCTTGCCCTGTTACTCCTGAAGCTTTTGCTGATTTTTGTCAGTGGGCTCCTGAACAGTCAGCCATCTAAACTACATGAAGCTCATCTAATGCTGTTCAGCTTAAGAGAAGTATAATTCTTTAACTCTTGCATGTATCCTATTTCAAAATGACGTCAGTTACAGTGCTAACAAATGAGTGTTCAGTGGAAAAGTGTAAACTGGAAAGATCAGGTAACAGTTAAACCTCAAGACAGACCAGAGACTACAGATTGTTTTACTTTTCTTTGAGCCTAGGTAATATAGAGAACCAAACTGAAAGACATCCTCCAGAAGTAAGCTAGGCACTCTTGCATAAGGCAAGCATAAGCAATGCCCCTTTCTTTCTGCAGATAACTTTATCCAGGTTGGGACAATGAAAGTATTTATTTAATGTTTTAAGGTGATCTGTACCATTGTACTCCCTCACTCACATTACCATTAGAGGGAATTCCTTATATCAGCTTAATATCTTTTGTCATATTTTTTGTGCTGCCTTATCTGACATTAAAATTCATACTTCTCCTGTATCTCCTCTCTGTATTTGACACCATTATTACATGTCTTCCTGTTTTCTATTCTGTGGACTAAGCAATTTCAATTCCTTCAACCTTTTTATGCTACCTTTTCTAGCCCTCTGATCATTCTCACTGCTTCTATCAACTCACTGTCCTGTTGACCAAAATCCTTGGATTGCTGTGCTCAGCTTAGACGATTTGAGCACCAGATACCACAAAAACTTACTTCAGATATCTGACAGGCCAAAAAGATGTTCTGTATGTGTTGCCATAGCCCGATGCCGTAGACTCAGAAACAGATCTGTGAAAAGAGGGTATTGTGATATTTCTTTTATTTTCTAGGACACCTACTGAATGAACACTACCAATTACATTAAGACACAAGTAATTAAAGCCAGTAGTCTTAGACTTCTGTATTTGTGTTCTTAAGAACACCTGTGACTTTTGAGTGGAAGATATTATCTTTCCTTGAAGTTAAAAACTCCAGCTTCTAAAAGCCATAGTGCAATGCAGAGCACCTTTCATATGCGGCAGCTGGGATCACTCTCTGCCTCTGGGATCCCTCTTTTCCTGGGTTTCTTTGTGTTTGGCCTCATCAGCTAACAGTAGTGATGTGTGTTTGCACCTGGTTTTTTTTGCACAGCTCCTAAGATTTCTGTTGGCATTTCTGCAAGACATAGGTTTGGATCTTGGGGCAAACATTTCATTGGCATGTAATAAATCCTTGAGAATACATAAACATTTGTAAATTTAACGTAACCTCTGAAACTCCATCTATGTCAAAGAGGTTAGATTGTGTGTTTAACTATATGAGAAAATCAATTAAGTGATGTGTAAAGTAAATATAAAGGCTATGAGTAATTCCTTTATCTACTCTGCTCCAGGGTGTACTGGAGACAAAACAGGATCCTGTTGAACCACTCCTTTTAATGTCATCCCTGTTACTTCAGATTTCTTCCTGTTCCTTTAATCTCTTACAGAAGAGCTGCCAGTTTTAAGAGATATTTAATGAAGAGTGCTCTTCGATATGAGGTGTATCTGTCATATTTCATTTTGTGCAATCTCCTCGGATTAGATTAAAACAGTGTATTCATTCTCTAGTCTTCATGCACAATACACCTTAGTGAATAAACTATGTTAAAGAGATGTTATGTATCCAAGGTACAGGACACTGCATTTGCATCATAATTACAGTAGAAAAATTGGAGTGAAGATGTAATTCTGTTTTGGACGTAAGCACGTTTTCTCTGGTACTAAATAGCTTGGACTGCAACAAGTAATGAGCTGAAGAAATTAAAAGTGTTTCTGGGTGATTGAAGGGGAACAAAGTTAGGTAACTAATTGCTTCCCCTGGATGTGAGTGGATGATTTAATTATATTTTGCCTGTGATACGTTTATGATTTTCTTCCTTAAAAGTATTAATTTTGAGGCTACTTACTAGTGCAATAATACTGATTTTCTTTGAGCTTCCAGTACTTCCTTAATTGTCTTCAATGCAGCACACATTTTTCAGAAGGCATAGTATAATAAACATTTGAATAAATTTTGAGGATTTTCTTTGGCATGTTTTATATTTATTTTCTGGTATCTGTCCTAGAAGCAAATCCATTTTGCATTTCTCTCATTGGCATTTTTTTTCAGGTGTTTATTTAATATACTCATGCAGTCTTTCAGGGTAACAGATCTTTTCAGCAAAACTACCTCTAGTTTTAAACACCTTGTTCGTGGTTTAGTATTTCTGACTTGCAGGAAGACTGCCTACGTATCTTCAGTATGTTTCTTCTTGAAATCTGCCTACTTATCTGCATGTAGTAATTTTCTCTAGTAGTGCCAAATAAAAAGCAAGAATGCTGTGG
This sequence comes from Piaya cayana, assembly GCA_013389865.1. Taxonomy (NCBI): domain Eukaryota; kingdom Metazoa; phylum Chordata; class Aves; order Cuculiformes; family Coccyzidae; genus Piaya; species Piaya cayana. Next base: position 14,142 of record WAAB01007519.1, on the reverse strand, counting down.
TCTGGTCTGCAGTCTCATCTTGAAATTAGAAGAGCAGTGGAGCTCACCTGTACTAAGCAGGTATACCTACATCTGGCTTGACCAGCTATGTCTACATATACAACCTATTTACTTAAGCTTTGAATTTGCTGTTTTGCAGGGTTGTTTATTTCCCAGCATGGTAGTTCTTTGTCTTTAATCCAGATGAAGTATTTTGTTAAAATGCAGTGATTTCCTTGTAGATGGCTGTGGAATTTCTACATGAACTGGATGTTCCATTTTTCAAAGTAGGATCAGGAGATACAAACAATTTTCCATATTTGGAAAAGACTGCAAAGAAGGGTAAGTATTTTCTTTTTGAGCTGTCTTGATGAACATCATTGTTTTTCAGAACATCGGTTATTAGATCTTTCCTCCAATATGATTTTGAAAAATAAACTAAAAAAATCATCCTCAGACATGGCAAGGGATGGGGGGAAGGGTTCACCCAGCTTCTTTTTCTGCTAGATAAATTTGCTTCAAGAATTAAATTTAATCTTGCGTGGTTTTCTTGCAGACTTAGGACAAAAAATGTGCATGTTTTCTAATGACTAGGTCGCCCAATGGTGATTTCCAGCGGGATGCAGTCGATGGACACAATGCATCAAGTTTACCAGATTGTGAAGCCCATCAATCCAAACTTCTGCTTCCTACAGTGTACCAGTGCATACCCACTTCAGCCAGAGGATGTCAATCTCCGTGTTATATCGGTCAGTTAATAACCCACTGTGGGCTTTGGATAGGGCACCAGAGAAGTGCTAAAGCACTTTGAGTTATATTTCCAGATCTTAGGCGTGCTGGAATTTGCTTCTGAGAAGTTATATGATGCATCATGTTCCTGTAATTCATGCAAATGTTAAACTGAAGATACCTATTGGATCCTCTTCTACGATAACTCAGCTTTGAGGAATATGATAAAAAGATATTACTGCAGTATTCACAACTATAAGAAAATATGACACATGGTTAGCAGGTTAACCCCGTGCTTTGTAGGGCAAAGAAAAATTGGACTGTTACCATTATAGTGCGCGGAATTGAGAATGTAATTCTAAACAGGGAGCTAGACCCAGAAACTTTGTTAAAAACACCTATTGTGAATATCAGAGCAATGAAGAAAATGCATTAGCCTCTTCTATAGTTTCCTTCACTAAAAATATTTGGGTATGCCTGGTAACTGATGCAAGAGAATGTTACCAAACTGGCTAGCATTCAAACACTTGACTAGCTTTATGCACTTGTAATGTGTTCTCTTTAGTAGAGTGGGGCATTTAATTGTGTTTAGGACTGAGTGGCTGTCCCCTGTCTATGGTTGAAAGGATTGCTTCAGATTTTAAATATGGAGTTGAACAAAATCTGCTTTGGATATCGTTTAACCAGTCCACTGGGTTCTTAGGTGAAAATAGAGCATTGTTTTATTACTGCAATGTACAGTGATACAGGCTTAGAAAATCTTGAAGAGTAAACTAAATTAAAAGGGAATGTGTAACAGAAGTTGTAGAGTAGAACATGACTCATTTTCCTTGTCAGTATTGATAATCATAGTGAAATTTGTAAGAAAATTATGGTCGGTAATGCAGAGTGACTTGTTCAATAGAAATTAAAATCATTCTCACCATAACCTGCTTGTTTTGTGACACAGTATTTGTCCATGATTTTTATTGTAATTATCAATGTTAAATTTTCCTTGTCTTTGAAATTGCTACCTTGGTAATTCAGACCAACTCTGTTATGATTCAAGGCGTATCAGTCAGCTTTTCCTGATATCCCTATTGGCTATTCGGGGCATGAAACTGGCATAGCCATTTCAGTGGCAGCTGTTGCGATGGGTGCTAAAGTAGTGGAACGCCATGTGACTCTCGACAAAACATGGAAAGGTAGTGACCACCAAGCATCTCTGGAGCCAAATGAACTGGCAGAGTTAGTGAAAGCCATCCGTACTGTGGAAAAAGCCATGGGCTCTCCAGTCAAACAACTCTTGCCCTGTGAAATGGCTTGCAAGGAAAAGGTAACTTTGCTTTTGATTTATGTATAGTTGAAACTCATTTAGAGACCTATGGCTAATACCTCTATATTCAGAAAAGCAAGTTGCAATAATGTTTCTGCCTCTGCACTCATAATTTGCTGCTAAGTAGCAGCATGCACAATGTTTGTTTAGGTTGCTGTAATGTTAATGTAGACCTGTCATTTTCTGTGGAGTTTTATATATATCATCCAGTGGTTAACAAAGTTGAGAGAATCATAGAATCACTTAGACTGGAAAAGACTTAAGATCAGAGTCCAACTATTAGCCTAACACTGCTAAGTCCACCACTAAAACCATGTCCCTAAGCACCACATCTACACTTGCAGGGGTGGTGACTCAACAACTTCCCTGAGCAGCCTCTTCCAATGGTTGACAACTTATTTTGAGAAGTAATACTTCCTAATATCCAATCTAAGCCTCCACTGGCACAACTTGAGGCTGTTTCCTCTCATCCTTTCATGTATTATTTGGGAAAAGAGACTAACACCAGCCTCGCCACAATCTCCTTTCAGGTAGCTGTAAAGAGCAAAAAAATCTCCCCTGAGCCTCGTCTTCTCCAGACTAAACAGCCCTAGTTCCCTCAGTCACCCTTCATAAAACTTGTTTTCCAGACCCTTCAGCAGCTTCATTGCCCTTCTTTGCACAAGCTCGAGGACCTCGGTGTCTTCCTTGGAGTAAGAGGCCCAAAACTGAACATGGGGTTTGAGGTGCAGCCTCACCAGTGCCGAGTACAAAGTTAATTACTCGTTAATGGTAAAAGCAGTTATAGGTCTCTCTGACTGTATGCAAAATGCTTTTACACTAAGCTAGAATACTAGTCTGCCTAATCAGATTCCCTCCGCTCTGATTCTAAAAATTCCAGTAAGCCATTATCCAATTTCAGAAGGGATCTGGATGTTCCCAGCAGACTAGTCACAATGAGGGTGTCAAAGTTAATTCAACCTTCATTTGGAATAAGAAGTAATGGGGAGTACAGTTCCACGCAACCTGTTCTCAAGTAATTATGGATTATTTTTTAGCCTTTTTTGGTATACTAAGCCTAGGAATGTGTTTCACTTAAATGTTTTTCTTGTATTTTTTCCACTGTAGCTGGGAAAGTCTGTTGTGGCAAAAGTCACAATTCCCGAAGGTACAGTACTGACACTTGACATGTTGACAGTGAAGGTGGGAGAGCCTAAGGGATATCCCCCAGAAGCCATCTTCGATCTGGTGGGCCAGAAGGTTAAAAGAAATATTGAAGAAGATGAAACCATCACTGAGCAAGCAGTGGAAAATCATGTCAAAAAAGTGAAGTGCTAAAACCAAAGCACTCCATTCCATATTTCATGATGTAGTCCTGCACTACTGCACAATATTTAAGCATGGTAGATTAGAAGAAAGGGGATGTAATTACGGGGATACAAGCATGTTAAGAGTTATCAGGTTCTCATTAGCAGGAAGTTTAAGCAGCAGCTGGTATAAATGATGAAGAGTAATTTTATTCAACACTATAAGTACTACATCTAGAATATACCATGTTTCTTATTTTTCCATTCCACTTAACCTATATTAATTTGGAGTTTTGTCAAATCTAAGACCACGGTCTGCTGCTTTCCAGGTTCCCTTTTGGGGAAATATACAATAAATTATAATAATTTGAAATCTCCACTTTGAATTGTTCTTATACTATATCTTTTAATTTTCCTCTCTTTTCTGTGGTTTTTCTTACCCATGTGATAACAAGATGCTCGTTGGAGTTAAATGTGCATAAGTGAAATTTTGCGTACACTGAGCAGAAAACTACATGTGTAACTTGATGGATTTTTTCCTCAAGAAGAAAGCCTTAGGATAAAAACTCTCAAGATAACTCTCACTGCATTTCAGGAGTCTGCACTGTGGGTAAAATTAGCTCCTTGAGAAAGCTAGATTATCTAGAAACAGTACTAAGGAAGCAAATTGGATATGTAGAAAGGCCACTTTTAAGGGGCAAGAGAAAGAGCCATTTTGTGAACTGAAAGGCAAGGGGGCAGTCCAGATAGATTAAGGGCAGAGGGAAATAGATCTGATGTGGATCAGTAGAAATAAACAGCCTGTGCTTTAAAAAAAAAAGTCAGAAGCAGCTATATCAGTTCTGATTTGGACATTTGGGCATTTGGATACCTCTGTTTGGACCTTCTTAGATAAGAAACCAAATACCGGTGAAGATTCAGCAGCTTCCTTGTACCAGCAAGAAAATATACTGGGTTGATTGGGTCTTTTTTCCCCCAGTACTGGTATTTGAGATAGCCGAAGCTGGCTGCTTAATTAGTTCACATCTCTGTGCCTTAGCATGGTGATTAGTCCTCTGCTTGTGTGCTCTGCCTTTGCATCACAACTTTTTGCATTTAAAGTAAGAAATGCAATGCTCCTCCTCTCAGCCTGCTGCTCTTCCCTTTGTCCAGGGAGGGGCCATGTGGCAGCAGCTGCAAACCAGTTATTCCTCAGTTAGCTTAGCTCAGAACTGGTCTGGTATAATTTTATCTGCATTTTTGGTGGTGGTATTATTTACTAGTGATGGCTATTTGGAACTTGCTGCCTTGGGCTCGTGAGTTGGTGACTTACCTTGAATTTGATGGTGGTGTTTCTGTACCTGTGAGCTGTTTACTTTCAAAATATTTACCCTTCTACAGTGCCAAGGAGATGATTTCTACCTGTAAACTGGGAGGGAGATTCTTTATATCATGTGTGGGTTCTGATTGATGCAATATGCTTGCCTTATGTTAAAAAAAAACTTAATTGTTAAAAAAACCCTCCTTTCTCATTTCAAATTTGATGAATAAATTTAGCTTATAAAATAAATTATTTCTGTTGCATTTCAACCCATGGTCAGACCTTGCCTTTACCAGTGATGATTCCAGGGCTTTTATTACCCAACCTGCTTCAAGTACACAGAAACTTGCATTCTCTGTCCTAGATTTACGTGATTAAGTACAGCCACAAGTAAGAACCTCCCATGCTTCGAAAGGTACCTCTATCAGATGAGAATGGAGGCAGCTGAAGACATCTGCATAAGCTAGCTGCAGAGTACATGTGCAGTACCCTACAGCTCTACAGCAGTTCACACATTCTGCACTGGCCTTTCAAACCGGTCTGACAGTTTTCCCTAGCACCCTGTTCTTGGTGTCAACTCAGGAAAGGGGTTATTAGGTGTCTGGGTGAAATGTTATGGCCAGGGTAGCACTGCTCAGCTGTAACAGCAAGCAGCAGGGTTTCATCATAGTTATTTGGCTCTGTGGCTCTGCATCCCATTAGAGAACTCAACCATGCCAGAGTTTAATTAAGGATAAAATACCAGCTAAAAGGCAAAAGAAACTCTAAGTAGAACATATTGACCAACCTTTAAATTACCATAACCCAGAGAGTTGTTCATACTGTCTGAGACAGAAAGATAAACAGGGTCATCAACTAGAAAAAAATTAACAAATTTTACAGGTAGCTGATACCTGCCAGGTGTCCTGCCAGAGCACTTAAACCCAACAGTGCCTGAAAGGAGAGAACAGCCGGGTTGTGTAGATATGATCGTCTACAGAGAGAAGCAAGATAGGCACTGCAGGAAGAAGCAAGCTGTATTGAAACAACTGATAGAGCTGGGGGGGAAAAAAGCATCAGGCAAACTTTAAGGCACAAAAGGGCACCTGGTCACAATCCATTGCTAGCAGACAGCAAGAACTCATTCCTTGGGGATGTCACTGGGCCATCCTTACCCTTTGTGCTTGCCCTGGGAGCGCTGGAGTTGCAAGCACACATGTGAGTGGTTACTGACACACTACTGCCCCTTCTGTGCCCCCATCTCTTGTCTTGTGCCCGGCATCCACATTTTACAGCAGTAACCAAAGCCTTAGCTTTGACTTAACAGGGGCCACTGACTTTTTCTGCCCATGGCAGATGTCACCAGGCATGTGTACGTGATTTCTGTGCACTTCTTAGGTTAGAAAGTGAAATCCTCCAATCAGTAGAGACAATTACATGAATGGACTTTTCCCTTGCAGCTCCCACGCACCAGAGAGCAGGGACAACTCCATCACCAGGTAAACACACAAGCTGTAACAGGCAAGCTTTGCTGTGTTAAAATGTGTCTAATGGCTCATTAACCTGCCCACTAGCTCCTGCCAGGGGAGCCAGGGGCTACCCCAGAGATGCAGAACCCCACAGTCACGGTTGAGTTGGGGCCCTCCAGGACAAATTAAATGACCAAATTTTAAAAGCAATCTAAAGAATCAAAATCCCACCTGCCCCACAAATATCTCCAAGACCATGAAGTTGAGGTATGTTACTGGTGCACACAGTGGACTGCCAGGCCTATATCACTCACAACAATGCAAACTGAAGTCTGCTAAGTTGCAAAGATGTAAAAAATGGACCACAAGCCTTCCTGTGAGAAATGGCATCCTTTGGCTTGTCTCAGGGCATAAGCACATGGCAGCACAGACTTTCCAAGAAAAGTGAAGATCACTAGGAAAGAGAGGCTGCCATGGCATTCATTTCAGGTCTGTATGGGATTCATGTTAGATTTAAGCATATATGGAACAGAGTTAAGCATGTCTCTTCATCTTGAAGACAAACACTGTATTAGGTCTTTCCTTGTGTAGTGTAATAAAGGTCTGTGAAACAGCAACCCTCTTGCAGATCTTAGGAGGAAGGCTGTATTGTCTCATTTCTTTAATTGCAAGATATCATAACCATCTTGAGAAATAGCCTTCATTTTACTGGAGGGGGAAGTATTTTTCTTTTTACCTAAAATTCCAAAACAAGACCTAAAGTGTTTATATTTGCTAGCATTTTCAGTATTACTGGTTTCAATCAGGTTGACATAGTACAGCACCTGCATCCACAAATTGCCCTGGTGTCATGAAAGGAATGCGAACACTGTAGTGAGTTCCCAGCTGCAACCAGTGTGCTTTGGATGGAAGCACACCAGCTGGCAGGAACAGTGCTCTGAGTTGCCCTGACATCCTCAGTGGTCTTTCTGCTGATTTTTGCTTGCAGCCTAGTGTACTGCCCTCTGCCATTGTACTGCTCTCTAACATGAAGTGCAATAAACTGACAGAGAAATTTAGGGTGACCTCTGCATCTACTCACAGTCTGTGGGAACTAGGAAACTTCCACATAACACTGCTCTGAAATACTAGAGGAATGGGAAGGACTTCTCTGAAACTGTAGAGAAAAAAACCCACTGCTGGCCTTAGCAAGCCTCCTGGCGGGTTCCCTGGAGTTAAGCACAAGAAGGAATTATTGGGCAAAGTTGCAAAATCTCCTGGTGTTTCTCAATGGATAGCTAAATTGCGATGAATAAAAAAAGCTTAAGGAAGAACCTCTGTGTCGGTGTGGCTGGGATGGAGTTAATTTTCCTCATAGCAGCTCTTATGGTGCTGTGTTTTAGGTGTGGTTGTACTGTGAGTGCACAAGAGTCTGAGAGGGGACACAAGCAAGCAGATGACTTGAACTAATGAAAGATATATTCCATGCCGTATAACATCATTCTCAATTATAAAACAGAGAGGAGTTTTAGATGGATCAGCCATCTTTTGCTCAGGAACTGGCTGGGTATTTGTATACCCATGTGAGGTGATAAGTGACTGCCTTTGCATCACTTGTTTTGGTTTGCTCTCCTCTCTTATTCCACTTCTCCATTGCTTATTAAACTGTTTTTATCTCAACCCACCAGCTATCTTGGGTCTAGTCTTCTGTCCTTCTTCCCCTGTCCCACTGCCCAAGGGAGGGGGCAGTCAGTGATGTGGTGCTTACCAGAGTTAAGCCACAACAATCTCTTCTCCTCATCCCTAAAGAGTTGTCAAAGAACAGAAGAGGCTGTGAGCACTGGAATTCATTATGGTCTAGCTGTAAGTAGCTCTTGGTGGGTTCTGCAGTGGGATATACTTTATTGGATAAACTACTGCACATGCTAAGAAATCAAGTTACACTAAAATTAACTATGTTGATAGTTCTCTTCAATTGTTTTTCTTTCAGCTGGTGCTTGTTCCCACCAAAATAGCTCTTGTATTCCTTTCAGCTGGCTTTTGTTTATCTCTCAGCTCTCTGTTTCAAGGCTTTGTTAGAATTGCTCAGTATCAATCAGTCCCACAGCATCCAGGCCTTCTTCTCTGTAAAATGTTCCCACAATTCTCCCTTTTATATTTTTTCGACTAAAGCATTCAGGTGAAACATATGATTGACTTGACGTTGTATACAATGTAACACACTGAATAATTGTTAAAGCAATCAACACCATTAAAAATAACATTCCTCCTTTGACCAACAGTTCTCATACTCATCCTGTAATATACACATTCTTTCAAGAATCAATCACCCAGGGACATCCTTTAACTACCACCCATAGGATTAAGAGCACCTCTAATATTAACATCCTCCTCATTCTTGTCGACTGCTTTCGTGGTTGGGGCTTAACAGTTGTCACACAGCAACATGGGCTTGATCCACCTCACAGGTGCCCAGAGTGGTCCTGTATCTGTTAAAACACAAGCATAACCTCGTCCTCATGTTAATAGCTTATACAGACCTGTTCCTTGCCTATAATAACTGTTTTTCAATAGCACTTTCACATTGTATTGTACTTGCTCTAATTTTGACGATATGGTTTGTATATGCTTCAACATCAGCACAATTTGATCATCTCCTGCTAAGCAAATTTTTCATTACATATTGCACCTTCATCAATCTGTTTTGCAGTGTCTCTCCTGATTTCCTCCTTTTTGTTTTGCTAAGAATGTTTTTACTACTTGAAGGGTATGTTCAATAATGACATGACTTGGTAAATAGATATCAATAGTGCTTGGATAATCTGTTAGATCCACTTATAAATTCAAAATATTTGCCATGCACCACTTAGCATATTCTTTTGTTATTGGAACATAAATGATTGTTGAGTCTTGACCTAATAACTGAACACTTTTTTTTCTTCCCTTGGTGATTATCATAGTAATCATTTCAAATCTAGTGACTATGTTTTTTGGGGTTAGTGTGGCAAAATATCCACTCAATAATTCGTAATGAATCATTTGAATTTTCCTTTATCATTGGCTCAGTTATCCCTAAAGGTTGTCTGTACTAGGGCCCAGCAGTTGCTGATGAGTGACACTGGAAAGCAGAGTGTTCTCACAAATTGGCATTCCCCTAGAGAGACAGCACAGTTAACTCCTCTGGACTTCTGCAAAGCTGAAAGTAAAAACATAGACAGGAAGGAGAAGTGGGGGGCAGGGGGGGACACTCACACACATACAGCTGCATGTTTTGCTAGGTATATTTAAATTTTTCCTTATGAAGCCTTTCATTCACCCTAGAGTATTGAGGGAGCTGGCGGATGTGCTGGACAAACCCCTTTCCATCATCTTCCAACAGTCCTGGAAGACTGGGGAAGTTCCACTGGACTGGAGGCTGGCTGATGTTGTGCCCATCTACAAGAAGGGTTGCAGGGAGGATCCAGGGAACTACAGGCCAGTCAACCTGACCTCAGTGCCAGGGAAAGTCA
>WAAB01007518.1:14878-238579 GCA_013389865.1 Piaya cayana | reverse complement strand
AAATGACAGCATACAAAGAAGAACGCTAGTTTTCAGATTCGATCCTTTCATGCATCATATCTTTTCTTGGCTCTTTGAAGCTGATGGTCATTAACCGACAACTTAACTTGGCTGTCTATAGCATCTATAGTTCCTAATTCATATGAGGAAATTTGCATTAAGATTAACTTTGTCTCATATTTGCTGCTTGTGTTCATTGTGTGAAAAAAAGAAAACTGGGAAGCTGAACTTCAACTGGCGAGGAAAAGAGGAGAGATCTTTTCTTTGAGCAGAACAGGAGAAAGCATCCATCTTCTGTTGCCTAAATTTCTGCATTTGGATAGAATAAAAAAGTTTATTAAATAGAAATTTATGTGAACAATGGAATAATACAGAAAATATAGTATTTGCCTATTTAAATGCTAGATTTTGCTTGTAATTTTGTCTATGCTAATAGCATTTTGTACAACATTTCAAGTGTCATATGGTGTGGGTAACCGAGGAACGTATTTGTTTATATTTGTACTATATGTTTCTCTGTGCCTGTGTTGTAAATCACCTTTATCTCTGTAGTTTGTCAGTGCAATGGTATGCACAGACACAGTCATCATGAGATGTTGTTTCATATTTCTTTCAACTCATTGTTACTACTGTCTAGTGCTAGATTTTCAGATTAATTCACTTCTGTTTAAATTTCAGATTTACATTAAGCTTATAACAATCCTATCCTGTGAATTAATAGGATGCTAAGGCCTTAGCAAATTCAAATCATCCTTTACTACCCATTTATCTTTCCTCATTTCATGTGTCTGTCTTCCTAGAGAAACAGGGTATTTGCTTGTTTACATTGATATTTATCTGTAGAGTACAGGGGTAATCCCACATTTAACATGAGATTAGCAGATTAGCAGAATTTTTTCTTGCAGTATTTCTGCTGGACAAGCATGTTAATCTTAAAGAATGAAGTTTCTTGGGGTGCTTCAGGGATGTTTTATACCTCCACATCATCTTCATCTTTTTAAATTATTTTAACATTTGGGATTTTGAAAATGGATGCCTCCTTCCCTTTTAAACAATGAACTGCATTTTATGTGACAGATTTTCCGGGTTTTTTCCCCCTAACTAATCGCTTATACTTTAAATGTGTAGTTTGCAACACATTTATTTTTAATAAAGATTTTTTAAAAACCACCTAAATTTGAAAGGTTGTAAAGGTTTTGTAGAAAGATGTTTAAGCTGTCCTCTCCTGATCATTAGAAACTCCAGTCACATCTGAAAACTAGGGCCAACAGATGACAAATAATTTTTAGTTGGAACACCAGCTCTGTTTCTGGAACACGCTGTGTTTGAGTCTGAACTCCAGCCTGGTGACTTGGCTTTTCTTTCAGCTATACCAGTGCTCCAAATTTACAGTTTTATGTAATTAATTTTTATGCACTGAACCATTTTCTTCCTCCTACTCTTTTCCTCTTTTACTGAAGTGTAAGGAGCGAAGCACATTCTCTATATGCTGTATGTTAATAGATGTTGATTATTCCTTAGGATAGGAATAAAATGCAACATTCCAAGGATAATAGGCGAGTGATTACTACAGCTCATCTACTTCATGTTGTGATATGTTAGTATATTGAGGAATAGTACACTTACTTACTGGCAATGTATTACCAAACATTTTCTGGTGTCTGGTTATGAATCAGATACTGCAGTACAGTGATGAAGCATAACAGTAATATTTTCAGATGTAGGTGGAACATTCTTTAAAGCAGACTCTCATTCTGATCCTAGGAGCGTGGGGAGGGAGAGAGACTTCAGATCATTAAAACTGATCATATTAGAATAGTTACCAGGTACAAGTGTTTGGTAGTAAAATAATTGAAAAACTTTATTAGGTGTTTACCTCCTTCTAGCTGTGGAGTTTTGTTAGTGTTCGTGGCATTCTACTGGAGCTGAGTGGTGTTCTCTCTATGGGATGGATGTACAGGCTTCTGCCTTTAAAGTACAAAGTAGCTAATGAGAATTAATATTCCCATTAATGCAATAAAATCTTCATATCGTGGCTGAATGCTGAGGTTGCTGATAGTTGCAGCGGCTCTTGTTGACTTTATGTTGAAAGCAGTCTTTTGTAAGCAAACCGTTCTCACTGTTTAATAAAGTCTGTGTGAAATATGAACTTTAAATCAAGAGTCATAGGCCTGGTTATGACTTCTCTAGAACAAGCAAACTAAAATAATAGTTTTAGAATATTCCTCCTTTTGGTATCCCTTCAGTTTCACTTTACAGCCCTTGACCCAGTGATCCATGTTCAGAAAGACAACTCCTTTGTAAATTATTTCTTGAGGGTTTTTTTGGTATCAGCTAATATATAATGAATATTCTGCCTCTGTATAACAGGTCTTACAACAATGTAACTTCTGTATTTATATTGTTCTCTTAAAAACCAAAAGATCAAACCCTCTCCAAAATACTGTTCGTTACTGGCCTCCATCAAGACAAAGCAAGTCTCGTAGCACTGCAGATATTTACCCAGGTGCTTAATTGTGCTCTCTAAATTGTTCCATTGAAGTAACCAGAGTTACTTCATCTGTAAAATTAAGCAGAAGACTAAAACACTGTAGCATAGAAATCTCAGACTTCCCACTGATTTCAGTGCCCAGGAGAAAATTAACAGACTTTGAAGAGATTTTAATTTAGAAAAGTGTTTGGGTAGAAGAGGTGTAAGGCCTAATCCAGAGGAACTCTGTTGAATACAGTAGAGACCATGGAAAGAAATTCAGATTTGTGAACATTCCCATTTCTTACAACTCCCAAGCTTATAAAGTGCTGCAGAAATTGCAGACTGTTAAACGTGTTAAACATCTACAATTTTTTTTCCATTTTGTTTTTAGATATTGAAATGAGAACTCCCAAGTCATTCATAAAATGTAAAAACCCCCTCATTTCAGTTATTAAGTATACACAAGATGTTCAGTACTTTAAAAAGAAATAGATCTACTTATGGAAATTCTGAACAGAAATGTTTGCCTTTACGAAGAGTCACAATGAATAAATGTGTGTTTGCTTTTTTTTTTTTTTGCATGTGTATGCTGTCTGTTTCAATGCCAACTGTTTATTGTTTTTGTAATTGCAGGACTATACCTTGACAATGTACTTTCAGCAAGCGTGGAGGGATAAGAGGCTGTCGTATAATGTAATACCTCTAAACCTTACTCTGGACAACAGAGTAGCTGATCAGCTGTGGGTTCCCGATACCTATTTTCTGAATGACAAGAAGTCATTTGTGCATGGTGTCACTGTGAAGAACAGAATGATCCGATTGCATCCAGATGGGACAGTCCTTTATGGACTCAGGTCAGTCTGAACCATTTCTAACTCTTCTGTCTTTTATTTTTAGACTTTTAATCATGTCTTCAAATTAAAACCCACTTGTTGCCTTTTTAAAGGGTGCTCCTTTTATTGGCGTAGTCTGTGTAGCTGAAGACATTCCAGAAACAATTTTAACTGAAGTATTGTAAGACTGGATAAAGTCTTTAATTATTTCTTAGATAAACTGTCATTTTTAGTGTATTAAGAACAGATAAGACTGTAAATATTATTTTAAGTGCTCATTCTGGATTAAAAGCCAATTTTAGAACTGCTTCCTCAAAGAATTCAAATAAGAAATAAAAAATGAGAATTAGAGGAGAAAAAGGGAAAACATATATGACAGCTCAATTGATAGTTTAACTTAATATTTTATAAATAATTTTGATTAAATATTAAACTGGTTTATATGCCAGCTGAATTAATTATTTTCTCTGATTTTCTCTGAAATGTGCTATGAATGAAAATGATTTTCAGCCTGTTGTTGTTATTATCTATGACTGTATGGAGAGTGGTGACCGTAGAAATTGGCAGAAGACCTTCAGACTTGAAGTTCTGAAAACTGGGGGGAACTGGATCTGTTTAGCAGTGTTAATAGACAAAATAAATAGTAAATCACTTTTAATACCTTTTATGAAATAAAAAGAAATCTTGTGTATTTTTTACATCAAGCTTTTTAATGTGATTAGAAACATTGTTAATGCTCTGATATTTTATTTCCCCAGAGTTATTTTTTTCAGTACTTATAATCTCAGTGTGATATCCAAAGTGGTTTTAGAATTCTGTATGTTGCTTCTCCTATAGGACTTCCACACAGCTCTCAAAGTAAAGGTGTTTAGAAGAATTTTTTTCTAGATCAAGAATTTCAGACCAAGAAATAGTTTTCTACTCTTCTGGTACACTTAGTAATCTCTTACTTGTGACTATCAATTCTTATATCCCTTTTAAGACTCTACTTGGTGTGTTTCCTATATTCTCTTTGCCCTGTGAGCTGGTACAAGGTGAATGGTGGATGTGAATTTTGCCTTAATTCCCTTGTGCTGAAATGAGCTGTACACCGAGGGCAGTAGCAAGGTGACTGTTATGCTGTACTCCCCCTACCTATCGCAAACGATTAGGAGCTGCAGTTGTCACGGGTCCTACAGCCACTGTGTGCTTAACAGACAAGAGGGGAAGGACACCTCTTGTTTCTCAGGAAAAGTACTGTGTTCTGCTATAGAGACTATGACATGAACAGAAACCTAAGAGATGAGGACATGGCAAGAAGAAAGGCCAGCTTTTGACCATAGGATATTCATGAAGTCCATTTTGTTTTCTAGTACATGCATGACTACATAGCCTCTAGTGCCGGGAGAACAGTCAGATTAAAGTTAACAGCTATTATTAGAAATAAAAGAGTTATTAGTTGTACTTGCATGGAGATGAAGACCTAATAATGCCAGTTTAATAATAATAAAAATCTCTATTTTCATCATTGTACCTTATGCTGGAGTAAAAAATATGAGGGGTGGTGCTTGAGGTTATTTGTTGTGTTTGGAAAGATGCACTTTAGAGTAGATACAGTAGATGGCTCACCGTATAGCTCTGCCCTTCTTATATAAACTTGCAAACATGTAAATGCACACTCTCCTCTGTCCTGAGTTTAGGAGAAAGTATAACCCTATTTATTTCTCAAGTGAAAAAAGGATGGTTAATTGCATTAAAGTTTTTGTGATGTACACAGTTTAAAAAAACCCAAACACATTTAATGGCATGGTAGGTAGTGAGTTTGGATGAAGTTATTTGGATAAGAAAGTTTCTTTTAGGGAAATCTTGATGGCATCTATGTATGTTTGTTTGTAATACATGTATCAAACTGTTACACTGGTTGGGTACGAAAGTGTTGTGAAGGCCGTGTTGACGTTTTTTAAAGTATGTATATTTCTAGCTTTATGTTTTAATTTTCCAGTTTGTCAGGTTTTATCTGCTTGCCCTTCTCAGGTTGTAGCCTGTTTCCAAAGACTGCAGAGGGATGACCAAGAGCAGGAAACAAACCTGACTATTAATATAGGTCCAGTGTAGTTGGCTATTTACCCTCAAAGACCCCTTCTTATATGTCCTAATTGTTAATGATCCACGGACAAATTTTTATGCTGAAATGCAGAGGAGCCTTCCCTCCTCCTCCTCAGACTTCAGCTGAGTAGGTCTCAGAAAGGCTTTCTGGCTAAAATGTTTTGAAACGCCGGACTGCATGGAGCAAATACACATGCTGGTAACACCACAGAATTATGCGATTGGCTGTGTTCTGCTTTTGCTGTTGCTGGATCGTGTGGCAATCAGTGATACGGCTCTAATGTTAAGGTTTCAGTTTTATAGGTTAAAACAGCTTTAACTAGCAATTTTATCTAAAATTAATTCAAAGTTAATGTCGTTTAAAGTGTCCATAGTAGCAATATGTTTAATGGCTGCTTTAATGTTCATTTCCCCCGTCTTAAAACTGCTTGTTTTAATATTAATTTCCCCATAGCAATTAAAAAAATCCTGTACACTATTCCTGTTCTGAGAATCATTACTATTATTGCTGTGTTAATTTACTTTACTTTCAGTGGCATGTTCTTGCTTTGAGATGCATTCTACTAAATGGAGATTCCTTTAAATTTCAGTCTTAAACTTTTAGTTCTGTCTCCCCATACATCTATATCTAAACCTGTGTTTACACTCACACATGCACATATGTACAGATTTCAGTGAATTTGGCTTCATTTACCTTGATTGCTGTAATGAAATTAATTGAACGGCAGGTGTTCCTATTACCAAAGTGGTAGTGTATAAATGTAGCTTTCCTTTTCTTTTATGCCCTTACATTTTCATTTTTCTTTTGGATATAGCAAGCAGTGATCCCTTAACATTATTCACTTTGTTTCTCCTAGCAGAACCCATACATGGTATACATGTCAGATCAGATTAGGTGTAACGCTGTGAAGGTAAATTTAAGGAAGGACCAGGAGGCGGTTTTGTAAGCACCTGGCTTATGCTGTCCCTGAAGGGGAGGAGAGAAAAATGGGTAATAATGAATGTAGACATCTGTATGTTAGTTTTGATGTCCTCGTTGCCTGCCGTGTTCACTGCTGCAGGGCATGAGTTAAGGGCATAACTGAATTGTGACCAGTTTTTTACAGAGAACATGGCATGCAGGTTACTTATAGGGTTAGAAGTGATAGGTTCCAGCTCTTTATGTTTTGGGAAAATGCTTTTTTTCACATTCTAGTTGGCAGTGTGGTATTTATAAATATGGCTGAACTTTCTTTTTTTCAATTTAAAAAATGTTCGATTTCATATTATTTTCATATTCCATCTGGCAAGAAAATTATTCTTTGCTGCCAAGACCAGGCCATTCAATAGATGATACACTTAAATCATTAAAATGGCAGAAGATTGCAATATATAGTCTTAAATGAAGAGTCGCTCCAGGGGAAATTGCTATGTGTTGGTACTTAAGATCATGGGCAACAGGATGTTAGTGATTTGACAATGTATAGGGGAAAATAAATGTAGAGGACCAAGATTCAAATCTGGGATAACAATCAGTTTACAGTAAGTTGAGCAAAGCTTGGATTCTGCAGCAGCCAGAATTCAGAAAAAAGATATGGATTTAATTAAATTTCTGTATGGTAAAGTATATGGTTTATATAATAAACATAGCAGAGATGGTTGCTATGGTACGTCAAATTTGTCATTTCTTAAATATACGTTATATACATGTGTGTGTAATATAGATATCTCCCATGATTTTTGACATGAATTGTGTTCTGAAGAGCAGATAGAAGATTCATCTGTCTTTTACCCTATGTAACTCTGGGGAAGAAACACCTGATTTTGGTTTGCTTTCTGTGGAAGCAGGGAAAGTTTTCTAAGTTTTTGTTCCAGGTTTGTAATTGCTACATGTTGCATAACTTTCTTAGGGTGTCTCTCTGGAGCTCACCTCTTTGTGGAGGAGAGTGTTTGGATGTTGTGCGTCAGAATAAGGAGGAAATTTGATTTAGAATTAGGATTAAATATAGTTGAAGTGGCTGAAGACAAAGATGTTCTGTGTGGTTTTGTAGTGTTAACAGGCTGGTTTTAGAGATGTTTATTCTTATATACACTTGTAACAGTTCTGGCAAGCGAGCACTGCAACAGTGGGTTACTCATCTAGGGCTGGTCATTATATGATGAAGAGGATTGTATTCTTTCATGTCTCTTCAGTAGGCCAGTTTTATGCTTTTTGTAACTGAAGCTTGTGAGTGTTATTCACTGGAAAAATAGAATATAGACAGAACTGCTGACAGGGGCCACATCCTGTGAGGTGATGACATAGCCATCCTTTTTAGCCGAAAGAAAAACAAAAGGAAATAGAACAGACTAGTTTTGTTGAAAATGAGAGATCTATCCCATTTGAAAGCCCAACAGTTTTACTTGCCAAAATTTATTTAATACATTGCCAGCTATAAGTTTCCAACCCAGCTAGCAGTAATTCCAAACTATTTGACAGATATCACCTAGCAGTATCCCACAAATGGGAGAATTACATGTATGATGGTCTTGCTTTGTCCTCTCCTTGTTTCTTGCACCAGCACTGAGTCGTGTGAATTCAAAATAGTCCTGGATGCTTGAATTTTGTGTAGTCTCAACTGTGCCTCCTTCTGTCTGCTCACTTAGTTTCAGCTGCTCAAAGATTTGCAGTGTTGCAAGTGGAATAGACTCTCCCACTTGTTCAGCATTTTCATGTCTTGTATTGGGAACATTCAAGCATTGAAAAGAGTAAGTGAAAAGTAATTTGTTTGAGTAAGACTTGTTTGAACATGACAGTCTCAATCCTGTGGACAAGGGTTTCCATTATGTTAACTGGGTAATTTTTTGTGCTAGCCCATTTGTTTACAGGTACAATTACTGGCCTTTCAGATGTTGCTTGCAAGTTGTTGAACATGCTAAAGTTGATTCACAGTCTAACATGCAGTTGTTAGGGTTTGCACAAGAAATTAGGTGAATTGGATTTCTCTGTCTGAATTGTTAGGAGTATGCATAGATGTGTAAAATGGACTTTAATATTGCTTGCAGGTCTTGAAAGCAGGAACTTTTTGATAGAAGTAAGTGTAAATATAGTAAAATATTGTCTCAGATTGAGGTCACATTGCTGTTGTGAGGATTTGAAAAATTTTGAGCAGTTTGAAGAATGCTGCACGATTATGTAGAATTTTGAGTACCAGACATTATCTGCATTAGCAAGGAAGCATTGCCACCCCCATCCTAGGGCAGGAGAAGTCTGATACCAGCTCTTGTCTTGCCCAGTCAATGTAGGTCCAACAGAAAGAGAGTAACTTGGTTCCCAGTGTGTTGCTTAGGTGACTGATTTCTTTTAAGTCGACAAAGTATCAGCTGTGGCCCAAGTTATGGGACAGTTTGTTTTCCTTATTAATGCAAATAGTTTAATTGAAGGTCTCAAAGAATTCACAGGAATAGTACTACTGTTATTTCTAAAGATAGAGAGTCCAGGTCTTCATTTTATATATCTGTGAAGCAAAGCATACGGCTCTTCTACCTCAGTTACTCCATTTATTAACTTCGAATACTAAAACCTACCTTCTCACAGGGGTGTTGTGAAGATTAATTAATTAGTTTGTAAAGTGCTTTGATCCCATAAAACACTACATAAGTACCAAGCATTATTATGAAGAATTATAAAATGCCAGCCTTCATGTGCACCTTGGGATAACTTTTATGGATACAAATCTGTTCCATTCTCCTTAGAATCATGTTGTTCCACTTTTCCTACATAGCAGTTCATTCACAAAATGAACCACTTTTAGGAAAGATGCAATTTTTGGAATGGAAAGGAGATCACTGACTGTCATAAATCTCTTTTTCAATTAAAGACTTGCAGATTAAAGATGCATTTTGCTGTAGGATTTGGAATGTTATCATTTCAGAACACCTCCATCCACAGCAGGAGGGGAGGGTATTTGGATTTTAAATGCCTCCCATATCTGAAAGAAAACAAAGCTGTCTTTCTATTTCAGTTTCCTTATTATATCTTAAGTATTGGGTAAATATTCAAGAGGTTCTTTTGTTTTTATTTTACATAAAATGGCTGTTAAATCATTAGTATGTGAATAATTAATTCAATTAAGCTTAATAAGGAAAATGCTTTAAGTCAGAAGAATCTCTAAAAGCCCTATTATCCAAGATTATTACATTGCAATGAAGTGAAAAAAATTCTGAGATTTATTGCCTAACAGACAAGCTGTGGCGTTTATAGCAGCAAGAAAACTTCCATCAGCTATACAACTGTGTAATGTTTTAAGTTGCTGCAAGGGTATTGCATATTACAAATAGAGGTCATAAAACACTTAATCTTTAACTGAAATTTAAATACTAGCATAATTTAGAATTGCAGCTGTCTATCTTATTTTCCTTTTGTAATGCCTTTAACATATCATTTAAGCTTGTAGTTGGTGATCTTGACAATGGCAGTTTTCCTATAGGAAGAACATACATAAAATTCCAGAATGCCCCAATCAAGACTCAGCTAGCGAGATGGATGTTAAGTGTGTGTGTACGCACGTATGTTTAAATATATGATATGTATATTTGATATATAATACAGTGCATGCATATAGGTATAAAGATCTACTTGAGCATATTTCATTGTCTGAAGTTGGTAAAATCTGAGGTGGATGTTGTAAGTAGGGTCAGGGACCTTTAGGTGTGAACTTCTGAAGTATTTTATGTCAAAGAAAAGGAAATGTTATGACACTGTGGTTGAACTAATAATGACTTTTCCTTCCCCTGCTTCTTTAGGTCACAAATAGTCACTTTATGGTTGTTCTTGTGATTGTATGGGTGAAGGATTTTTTACACTTTGATAAACATTACTGTAAGACATTGTTGAATATTATTTCTTAAAAGGAAGGAACAGTTTTGATTTTTCTTAGCAAGTGTTTTATCTGAAATTGCGAGTATTTGATTTTATTTTTTGATTTCAGTTAAATGTCTAGTTTTAGGGACTTATTTAAATTTTCTCTTTATTCTTGAATTCTCTTTCTGTGAAGAGAATGGCGAATTTGTTCCCCTACTGTTTTACTGTATCTTATTATTGAGCTTTACAAAATGGTAAAATGGTTTCTGAGAAATAAGAAGTGGCTAAATTCCTAAAATGAAAGTATTCATTTTAATGGTTTTTTTTTTCATTTCTCCTGAGGTTATTTTCTATTCCTTTATTCCTCTGAAAACTTGAATTTGTTTTGGCCCTCAATATGCAAAGCAGCTGAGGATACCTTTTCTTTTAACAAAACTCAGTCCTGCTTAGAAGGAGAGAAAGTAGGGTAAGTTAAAAGAAATTCTGCAGTGTTTGTGTTCCATCTAAGTTCTCCAAACTCTGGGGATGTAAATATTCGCAAAAAAAGCACTTTTAAGCCATACTCGCCACTGTTCTTTGGGCTGTAATGCAGGCATTTGTATTAGCCATTCAGTGAATAGGGGTTTTTTTTCTCCTCTAAATTACCCATGTAAGAAAGCAATACTTTTTTAAAATGCTTTTTTACTTCTGAATAGGTATTCTTAGAACATTCTCTATTTCTGCTGGTCTAGAACCATGTAATTTGAGGAGAGAGTGAACATACACATTTTGGAAGACCATTCTTTTAACTTCACTTGAATATGCCATCTGTATCAGCAGATGGGAAAAATGTCTCAGGGCCAGAAGAAGACTGAGAGATCAAATTACAAGGAGAGACCTACATGCAGACATGTTCATAGTGTCAGAACAAAAGGGATCTTAGCAATTACCTCTGTGATGCAACTTGGAGACTACTCCCTCAGGAATTGCTGTCTCCATAGCAGAAGACGTTTCAAGGGGCTGTAATAAATGCCGTGTTGATCCTCATGGCACGTTGTCCGTGGACACTCATTTCTGGGCAATTGCCAGAGAAGAGCAAATGTTCAGATCCTCAGATTATTCTCGCATGCAAATTGTAAATCCGCATTCAGGATTTCATAAAGGGAGTTTGCCAGAGTGCATTATCCTCCTCAGCATCTGAACTGAGAAATCATTACATGTTCTCCTTCTTCATGTGGTACATTAAGTCTTTGTTGAGAACACTATTTAAAAAAAAATGCATTAAATTCAGATCATTGAATGGACGTCATCTTTCAACAGATTATAGTTTCAGTTGTATGATGGCTGTTGCTGACAGTGCATGTCTGTTCAGAAATGGTGTGAAAATAGTTACAGGTTATAACTATATTTTCATTTACTGGCAAGGGTCTGTACTGGGACTGTATTTTAAAATGCTGGCATTTATAAATATCTGCTGCAATAATTTGCCTTGAAAAGTGAAAGGCACATGAAAGCGTATGAACTCTTGATATGAAAAATCTATTTGCCTTCTGCATGGTTGTAAAGCCACTGCAAATTATAAAACTAGTGTTTATTTGCACTTACAAAAAGTAGAGAATGCCTGGCAGTGGTTGTCACAACTAAGTTAGTTTAACTATGGAAGGTGTTACATGCCACTGTTTTGCCTGTTCAAAGTGCTCGCAGAGAATTTATTCAATACATATGAAAAAAATTTATGGCACATTCTCTTCAGTGTCAGAATGGAAGAAAATGAGGGATGAGTATCTGTTGGGGAAAAACTTAGAGATTTCTGTTTCAGAGAGAACTTAAACCAGTGCAGTATGGTTAGGACCAAGTGTTCTAGCATTTATTTTGCATGATTTCCGCTCACAGACTGTAACTTTTCTAAACCCCTTTAACGTGTTAATTCTGTCAGGCCTGAACACACCTCCATTTGGAGGTCTCTGGGTAAACTTTAGAAACATTTTTCCTGCATTATTATTATTCACAAATTCTGATCTCTTTTTTGTAACTTCCTATTTAGCACTTTCTTTGTCAATCCAATTTTTATGGCAGTTGTTACTGGTGGAAATGGTAGCAAAAAGTACCTAACAATATTTGATCTTTGTGTAGATACTTTTTTTATGTCTAAAACCAACACGAATGTATTTTAGACATAAATATATTTTAAAATAATAACAATGTACCTTAACAAGGTCATGTAGCTGATGATACATAGGAAGAAACACTTCAACGAAATTCTGGATGCTTCTGCTTTTGTGGGAGAGCAACTAAATATTAATTTGCCATGATCATAAGGCTTCTCACAGTCTATTTTGTAGATATTTTTACTAAATATTACAATTTTCAGGTAATCAAAACCACTTGGAAATAACTTACAAATCTTGAACTCAGATGTCTACAGAATGTTTGTACATAGTCTGCTGAGGAGGTAAATTATTTTTAGATCTTGCTTTTAAGCTTTATCCTTTCAGTAAGATATCATCATCTGTGTTCTCATCTCATGATTCTCTCTCTTGAATATGGCTCATATCTGTTCCGTTTGGTTCTGTATGTAAAAAGCAGAGATGACAATCAGTACACAAGATGGGAAGCAAAGGCAAGGAGTTGCATACTGAATATTCATCCCTCTCTTCTTCTATTTTTAATTATACACATTAGAAGCTTATTTTATAATTAGATCCCAGACTACATTTTTTTCTTGGCTAACAACTGAGAGTAAAGCATTGTGTGTCTTTAAACATTAGTCTCTGGATTGTCTCTAGAACAAGAGGGCCTCCAAAGGACATATAATTGCAATGTACAAATACCGTGTTATGGTTATCCTCAAATGCCCTTGAATATTGTTTCATAGTGTTAGTGTTGCTGGAGAAATGTTGTGTATGACAGAGAAGAGATGACTTTTGTTGCTGTTGGATTTTTAGAGGTGATAGAGTTAGCTATGAGGAAGATATGCCTTTAGTCATTTTCATAGAACTTTGATATCCCTTCAAGAAAATACATTCTAGAGCCAAAATATTTATCTGGAAAAGAATTGCCTAAGGACATTGGTGTTTGTTAAAACAAACAACACCGCCTCCCCCCAACCAAATTGAGTCATTTATTTCCTTTTACTGAAGATATAGTCAAGATTAATTACTTTTTATAACCTTGTGTGTTCACCTTCTGATACAAGATGCTTTTATGTCATAGAGGAAACACAGTGTAATTTCAAGGAATTTATTTGCATGTCATTAAGACAGAAGGATACTGGTAAAATGTTGGATGCTTATGTTCGGGAAAGTGATCTTAGTTTGAAGTTACACGTGTGTGTAATAATACAAATACAGAAAACTTAACCTGGTTCTGAAGGGCCCTGAAGTCTTTTCCAGATACCTTTGCTTCAGGATTCAGAGTTCTGATGTTTCAAAAACAGAACTAAAAAGCTGAAAAAAATGAGGAGACGGGAGTACAAGTTACAGTTCCCCAAGGGATAAAAATCCCATTGTTTGAGAGTATAAAAATCTTCATACACAATGATTAGGCAAGAACACTGCAGAAGTGGTTCTGTAGGTACCCATTGATGCTGCATGTGGGGTTCCCACTCAGGTAAATCAACAGCAACTGCAGTTTGCCATTTGTCAGGCTTCCTCTCATCATCTCTCTTTAGCCCTTCCTTCAGTTTAACTGCACAGACCCAAAGCTTATGATGCATTTACATATCATGTCACTCTTTCTATTTTCTATTGAACATGTCATGTTATTTCCAAAACCTTCAAACCCATTATGTGTAGAGATGTCTCAGAATCTGATACTGTGATGTTCTGGGTTTGGTTTTGCTGTGATAATATTTTGTTTCCACGAGTACTGAAGCTCTTTTTCGTGTATTGAAGGAGATAGACTCCAGTTCCATCTGTCTTATCTGGTAACATCCTGTCTGCTTCACCTCATTTAATTTTCTTTAAGCTTCATCTTTTCATTTTATTTCAATACAGCTTTAATTTCAATACAATCTGTATCTGTGATCTGTGGGATTGCTAGAAAAAAATGCTATGTCCTGGTCATAGAAGTAATGGTCAGACTGAATAAAGGCATTGAGATTGTTATCAGTGGAAATACTACTGAACTGAACACAAGAAAAGGGACGTGGAGTATAATATTTGTTTAATGACAAGAATTAAAGTAAATATGAATTGTTACCCCTGCTATTCATCATAGCTATTGCAGAATCTTATTAGTAATTTGTTTAGAGGACAATATAGTTATCAGATCAGTGTAAGGCAATTAAGAAATACATGATTAAATAGCTTCAAGAAGGGAAAGAGAATTATGACTTCACCTAATAAAAGAAAAAAATAAATTAAAACGTTTTTTATGCAGATTTCTTTAAGTTGGCATTTGTAAGTGCAGTAAGTAGCCAAAACAGCTTTTAGTTTTGCTTTTTAAGTAATGGATCTGTGTACTGTGTTTTATCTTATGCAAGATGTTACTGATGGCCAAGCTGATAAACCTAAAGAGTTTGTTGGGCCTGAGGAGATATCTCAGAATGTCACTGCTATATTCCTAAATTTCCCTCCCCTGCAAAATGATGTGGGAATGTGGCAAATTCAATATTGTGTTTATAGCAGAAAACCATAACAATTTATACAATTAAGGTGTTCTCATACTTTCAGACTGATTAAATTCCATTTCAGTTGAGAGAGAAATGAGTAGAAAACGAGAGTTGATTTGTGATCATTAGTTTTGACGGGATTGAGCAACTGAAAATACTTATTCCTTGTAGGTTTTTGTTGTTCACCAGTTCTTACCAGCTCTAGAAAATATGATGTGATTTTTAAAAGACATTGGTGCTTCAGACCTAGCATGACAAATAATGTTTTGTCTTCCATCCTGAAAATGTGATGCTAGTTAAGAGAGCAGAGTGTCAGCTCTTCATCAGAGGATATATCTCTTAAGAAAGTTTTAGTGAAGCCGTTGTAAAGCCAGGAATGTGGGAGATAAACAAGTGCCTCTTAGAAACTGGCAACAAGGGTTGATACTAGCAGAAACATTCTTCTTCCCTGTCTGAGCATTTCTTTTGTATTATTCTCAATATTGAGTAGTAATTAAAAAAAACTATATAGGTAAGTTGAGATCTGTGGCTTCAAATACATTCTTAGCGCTGACAAAGTTGTCCTACTTCCTTGTGTTTTATCCTCTCCCCTTCTGGCTTTGTTTAACTTTACTACTCTTGCCTCAGCACTGCGTGCTCATCCAGGCTTTCTGTTCAGCAGTTTCCTAATGTAAAGTCTGTACAATCTCTAAATCTTTTCGAAGGCAGTTGTGGTTTTGTGAACAGTTTTTCGTTCAATTACAGACCTTGTTTATCCTGCGTCATAATTTTCCTTTAAAATCTGCAATGTGATCCATTTTCTTTTCCTCCTTATTGAAAATATTGCTTGAACTGGAGAGGAAGGAGGGGGGTTGCCTTAGACTAGTATAAGTAGATTCTCAGTTTATCTTGATGTCATGCTTCTATGTACTAACTGCTGCTTCAAAATGCATCATTTTCATCCAACTCCAGTGGGACCATTTATAGAGTATTGTTTTGGAGCCACTGTGACAGCTTCAGTAAATAGTGAGTTTTAATTTGTTTATCTAATGAAGATTAGGATTTTGGCTAATGACTACGTAGTCATAAATGATGGTGCTTTTCCCTCCTACTCCCTCGTTGCTTAGAACATATATTAACTGTGCAGATGGTAGTGGCTTCGCTATGTGATAGTTCACTTTCCATCTCCTCCTCTCGTGACATTTACACCATGCAAAGAGGGTGTACTGCCATGTCCTTATTTATGAATATTTGTGATTCATCACCTGCCTTTTAAATCAAATACTAAGATTATATCTTGTTGCTAAGAGGCAGAATTTCAGTGTGAGCTTTGAGGTTTAGGCACACCTGTGCCAAGCATTGCTGAAATGTTCAAGAAAATCACGGCCAGAAGCACTGAATTTTCATCTTCATTCCAACCGACAACATGTGAAACTTGCAATGCCTCTTTTATGTGGGTAACTCTTAAGTCATTCCTTACGTGTCCAAATGATTCACGGACTTCTCAGGCTGTATCCTAGCCAAAACTTAACCCAGGATTTACAGGTATTTAAGTTGCACTGCAAACATTTTTTTTTGAATTACAGTATTTCAAGTGTGATTTGTTCGTAACAGATGGAAAGTAAATATTTTTGCTGCTTTTTTATTGTTTTGCTTTTTTTCGTACTTGTGTATTTATTCATATGGTTTGCAAGAAACAACAAGAAAAATAATAGTTCAGGCAAAACTAATAAAGGTAATTCCTTGAAATTTCCATTCTTCTTTGATGCCATCTGCCTGTCGTGATTATTCTAATCACCAGATTGTCTACTATTGCTTCTTTGAAAGAATAGTGTTGCTATGTCTGCATTCAAACATTTTCTGGATTTGTTATTCACAAAACGCTCTGATTTTATATATTTTACTCATACTTAAAAGTAAACCAGACTTAAATTTATCACTAATAGTTATTTTCAGGTACTATGGTAATTGGGTTTGATCTTCATGCTTTGTTTTGTTCTTCATTTGTTTGAGAAAGATCCTGTGTTGCAGTTACAATCAAAGGAAGTTCAGGTTTACTTTTTAGAAGTTGTTTTTGCAAACTGAGAGAACAGTACTTCTGTCATTTAGGGTTCTACCTCTGGTGTCTCCTTATCAATTTTACAGATTATCTATGGCAATACAAGGATTAATACCTCTCTGCTTAAAGCTGCTTGCAAGGGGAGGGCTAAGGGAGCAACGAGCCTTTGGGACACAGAGGAGTGATGCTCAGAGAGAGAGGAGTGGCTTTGAGGGCTGTGTTTGGCACACGTCAAGGTTCCTGAGCTATAGGCACTCAGATGTGTGAATGGAGAAGTGATCTAAGAAGGGAGCAGAAAGGACCTTAAAGAAATGTGGTTTTGCTGCTTACGGAGTTATAGGCTGGGATTCAGTGCACGATTTCTGTTACCAAACATAGAAGATGCCAAAGCTCTGCATTAAATGTAGCTTGCCCATTGTGTGAGGGGCTGGTATTCTGAATTTAGGAGGCTCTGCTGTTTCCAGAAGAGAGAAGACCTTGTTGAAGCACTGCAGTCACGATTGAACCAGCTGACTAGAAAATTACTTTATATGAGTACATGAAAAGCTGAGACAGATCTATTGCACCACAACATGCTTGAATGTTTTCGGTGTCATAAATTTGAGATTCTGGACTGTTGAAAATTCTGAAAAGTACAGCAAGTTTGAGGAATCTGTTTATCACCTCAGTGTCTCTGTATCTATGAGACATGGATTACAATATAAGCAGATTCCATCTAATTTCCAAAGTCCTGCTTCCTTAGTGCACTGCTGCTCTTTGTATGATTGGTCCTCTCATTTGTCAACTTGTAGGAACATCAGGGGACAAACACTTAACAGGAAAGTTATTAAAATGCTGACATTATTTGCTGTATTTCTGGTCTGCAGTTAGAAATGAGATTTACAAATTATTAGGGATTTTACAAAGTCACTAACTCTAGCTTTATGTTAAATGAACATATGTAATGCTGACAGTAGTGATGAATTCTGGTCAGAGCTTGAAATATCTGAAAGTAAGTTTGTTTGTGAAATACTGAAATGTTGTGACAATGAAGAAGAACCCAAACAAAGCAAGCAAAAAACAAACAGATGGATATTTCTCCATGTGCAGCATTTAGCCAGGCACTTGGGAATATGTATTATGAAATGAATATTTAAAAAGAAGAATGCTGTGGCTGGTTTATATGGAATTATCTTACCTACTCAAAACATGACAGAGATAATTTTCAGTTATATTCCCATGTTTCTTACTTGAGAAACCTACTTTGCCCGTAAAAGTATGACTGTTTCATTCTCTCCTACTGTCTCCAACTTGCAGCCAGTGCTGACTTAAAGTCCACATCCACGTTAAGACTTTTCTCTTGAGCTGTTACTTTTAGGAAGGTTTTCAAACACCTTTCTCTTAAGTATATTGCCTCATGGAGGCATAACTATTATCATCCTTGTACATTAAGAAAATTAAAAGGTATCTTACCAGGTGTTCAGTGGAGGCTGTCACAGCCTCTTACCATCATTTGGTATCAGGTAACAGTGTTGATATACAGACATTCATAATGTGAAAAATAACATCTAAAAAGACACTCAGTGTCCTTCACAGTGAAGATTTCTTTGATAAACACTAGATTTGACATAGGGGAAGAAACTCCAACTCTTGGCTTTGGAAATTCCTGTCTTGTAAATATGAATCCTGGGGAAAATCAGACTTGTTTTAGTGCTGAAAATTCCCTGCTCTAAAACCTAGGAAACAGGCTGATTTTCTGAGAAGTCATCCACGTTTTGCTGAAGAGCTGTGGCTGGCTGGCTATTGCTCCCATGCTTGGGCTCAGGAGTGGCTAAGGATGTATAAAAGAGGACGTGGCAGTCATCACTCATTGCTGCTCTGGGATGGCTCTGTCCTGAACCTGCTGTGCAAGTGATGCTTTCACCTTATGGGCTTCTGCCAGTGTTTTCAGTCATCTCAAAGTACCCATGCATTTAATCAAGCAAATGCCTTCTTGATGCTCTGAATGTAATTTACTGAGTTTTTTCAGCATGTGTTGCCCTATTGTTTATGTATAACAGACTTCTAAGTAAAGCATAGGAGTAATATTAAAGATTGTATAAAAAAAGAAAAAGTTACAGTTTTTACAGCAAAATGATCACTTCAAAAAATCCCTGAATACAAGGAATGTCCCCAGGACAGGTCCAGCGTATCTCAGAAAAGTGCTATTTTCTCATCAAATATGTTTGCTGTATTCAGGGTAGGACAGATATTTTTTTCAGCTGACTCTTCATCCACCTCAAACATAAACCAGTCAGAACTTGTATCTTGGAGAACAGAAGGTCTTGTGTGTAGCCAAGGTAATGTGAAAAGCAATGGGAGACGTGTTTTCTAAATTATGTTATAAAAATACAGAATATAAATAAAAACTCCATATGTAGCATATGTATTGGTTCAACTTTCACTGCAGCATGAAGTGTTAAAATGCAGTTCTGGCTATACAAAATATTAAAAATTACGTCTGCTGCCTGCATAAGTATATGGAAAGCAGTGACCTGAATAAACCCCGATTAGAATCAGTTGAACTCTTTTGATTTTGAGTCTCAAGTCATATGCTGTCTGTACAGCATTGTGTACAGAGTCGTCTCAGGCTGTTTGGCAGGTCAGAGTCAAGTATCTTCCAGATCTAATAGCTTTACTGATTATAAATGCAAATAACTTTCACCATAGAAATTGATGGACCTTGCTAGCATTAAAATGGAAAATAAGGTACCTTGGTAAGATTAAGGGAATTTTATTTATTAGAAACTGTATTTTGCAGCAAAACATGGTAATTAGGAGAACACTCCTCTTTTTTTTTTTTTTTTTTCTTTTTCCCTCAGTGTATGAATTAGTGTTCTCAGCCCTGAGATCTAGTTACTGAGAAGTTTCAAAGGTGTTTCAAAACCAGGAAAGGACCAACTGAATATCGAATAGCAGCCTCTATGCAACTTTTCTATTTAGATTTCTGATGTTCAGTGTTTTATACCAACTACCAGTGTTTTATACAGCTTATCAAACTTGTAGTTGTTTTTGCCAGTATGATGCAGCTAGTATGTCAGAAGTTTTTGGTATGTTTTTTCCTCTTTCTGTTTGGAACAAAGTTGTGAATGTTTTGAAATGAAGATGGGGAAGAGGAAGGTCATAACAGGGAGTGATGTAAACTTTGAGAAGTGGCAAGATAGCTAGAGTTAACCTAGATTTCTGTTAGTTACAGTCATTAGGTTTGACTCTCTGTTAAAGGAAAAAAAACCCCTATGCGCTTCTCTCATGCATCCAATAAACCCTTATCCAACAATGAAGTGGTCTGAAGTGTAGATACTGATTTGGAAATGTCAATTAAGAACATGATTTCCTATTTTCTAAATAATATTGCTGCTACCTCAGTAATATATTAAAGAAATATGTGCATTTGGTGTTTAAAATAGACAAAACATGAATGGAGGATTGACGTTATAAGCCCAACACAACAGATAAGAAAAGCACCGAGACCAGGCGTGACATGAGGAATGTGATAGGAGGCAGTTTTTAGTAATTTTTTTCATTCTCAAAGAAAAAATGAAAGAACTATTAAATCCTTCCCCCAAGGACTTATCTGTAATTTCACAGTGCACCCTTTAATTCTATGAGATGTTACAGGTCATTATGTATTATGTCAGTTGTACCATTCTAACATCTTGAAATAGGCCCTCAGTACTGCTGTGATTATGTCTTAAGTGCATCAGTTAACATGGTTTTAAAACCATCTGTGGAAACTGGCCAGTGATATGTTTGTATGCAGCATGTATGCTGTGCTTACATCAGAGATGTCAGAAAAACAATAAGTCTAATTATATTTAGTACATTTTTTCCAATCAAATGATGGTAATTTTTTGCTATTAAAACTAAAACTTAAATAAACTTGAGATAACATTATAAACTTACGGTCAATGTATGACCTGCAGGAATTAATAAATCAAGTAGTGTAAAGAAATTAGATAAAAATCCTGATAAAAATAAGTTTCTTAGGAATGAAGCTGTTTAGGTCAGTGCTAGGGCTTAATTGGAGTCTTATGGCATTAATATTTTGGTTGATTTCTTTTTCTCTGTTAAAACTATAAATTGACTTGGGTGACGTAGCAGTGAAGTACAGTTCATGAATTATTGATGAAAAACATTTGTGTAAAATCGAGGATAACAAGCTAGGTGATAGATAATACTTCTCAAACACTGAAACCCAGTTCTTGTCAGTCTGTTTTGCAAGGGTTTTAACTAGTATTTGGCTGCAAAAAAAAAAAGGGCAAATACAAGTGTGGTATGAAACCCTACAAATCAGAAACAGGATGCATCAAGGAAAATCAATTAGAGAGTCTATATTACTTAGGTTGTTAGGTAATGTGTGTTTGTGAATGTATTCATGTTACTTGTCATTTATGATGCGTATAAACACAAACCGAGATCATAAGCTTTTTTTGATATGGCTACTCAGTTGTGAACTTGACTGAATTGCTCAAGATGTTTTCTTCTTTTAAAAATAATGCTTTCATATACTTTGAGACCCATTCTGTGTAGCAAGACAGATACTTCTTCCAAGGAGTACTAAAAATAGGCTTTGGGTTGAATTTGAGTCCTGAAAGATGTGGTTTTGAAAATATCAAATCCTGAAGCTTGCAATTAAAAGCAAGGGGCAGGAGAGAAGGGGAAGCAGGATTGTTCTTACAAGTATAATTGTATTTGTTTATTTTTAAAACCTTCTACGTAGCCCCTAGAGATGCTGATCAGATGAGCATTCTCAACTCTCATGAGTATTGCATGCATTGGCACTGTAGATAAAGGGCTAAGGTCAGTATGGATGGTCTCCACTTCACTGAAACATAATATCCCTTTACTTCTTCTTTTTGTTTTACCAGTAGCAAGGATAGATGCCTTTCTGCCTTCTGCAAAATGTGTCATGGACTTCACAGTCTATCACATGGTCTTTATCTTCTGCTTATTGCCGTACTCTTTTTCAGTGGTGCCTAGTGAAAGGACAAAGGGTAACAGACGCAAACTGAAGCACAGGAATTTCCACCTGAACCCAAGGATAAACTTCTTTACTATGAAGCTGATGGAGCACTGGAACAGGCTGCACAGGGAGGTTGTGGATTCTCCTCTGGAGATATTAAAAACCCACCTGGGTGTGCTTCTGTGCAACATGCTGTAGGTGAACCTGCTTTAGCAGGGGGGTTGGACTGGATGATCTCCAGATATCCCTTCCAACCCCCACCGTTCTGGGATTCTGTGGAGTGTTTCTAGCTACTAACAACAAATACTGGTCAATCAAGTCAAGTGAAACATTGCATTAGTATTAATGTGCTTATCTAGCTAATAGTAGTGTTAATATGTTAGCATAATAGGTATAAAGTCTGAGGACAGTACTTCAGATGCTTTGGAGCTTTAAGATCATCTGTGTTATTTGTTTATATTCCATCTTTATTGACAGCTGATATTTGAAAGAATGTCAGTAGGGTGGAATTATATATTTGGATATATGTCTCTTACTTTTCATTAAATGCCAGAGTGAAGCTTAAATGGTTATTTGCAAAGCAAGAGATATTGATTTTGTGACGAGAGTCAATTTCAAGGATTTTTGGTTTATTATACTGAATTATTGCAGTAGATTTAATGAGCTTGATCAATATTAGTGCAAAAAGAGGCAACTTATTCTTTTTTTTTTACTTCTTGTTTGTTGAGCTTAGAAGCATGAGGGGAAAGGGAAAGTGGGGACAGCAGAGATTTTTAGCTACATCAGCATGAAGGCCTTTTTTATGTGCTTAGCTAACGTGTGCTTTCAGCACTCATCACAGTAAAAATAAATAAATAAAAGCAAATAAATTGATTTTGTACAACTGTTTGATAGTGGCTGACCTTTCTCAGGTAGAGAACAAAAGAGGTAGCTGTTAGCAGAGTTATGGAGACCCATTTTGCAAGAGTACTTCAAGGGATGCAGAGCACCTTACAGCTGCAGCAGGTGAGATAACTGTTCGATAGTGGGTTGAATTGGACAGGACAAGCTCCCTTATGACACAGGAGATTAGTGGCTTCTACTTTTGCAGTTTGCTTGGCATACTGTTTTCTAAATCTGAATATCTGGTGAATGGCATTTTGGTGTTTTAGACCTATTCAGCGTGAAAGGAAGTGGAGAAAATACTCTTTTTCATCAGTAAAAGAAGAACAGAGAAGAAAAAATTCTATAATCAATATTTTTGACTTGGTCAGAGATAGAGGCAGCCTAGAGTAATGCTATGTGGAAAGCGTACATCAACGGGGCACTAGGGATAGCCTAGATAAGAGTGGTTACTCAGACGTTCCCCTGTTGGCACACAGGGCTGTGGCTACAGATCTGCTGTGAGGAGGACTTTTTCCCTTACCCGTTCTTTTTCATGGTAAGGAAATAGCCCATGGTTGGTTGTACCAGTCACTTTGACATGCTTCTGAAAAACTTTCTGATGCATTTTAGGGAATGTCAGGTTGTCTGTAGGTGGAAAATAGAAGAGGAAATCAAGAGAAGGTAATTAAATACTTCATTCCAAGCAGCATTGACGTGCTTTTAGAGCAGTGTGAAGAGGAAAGAAAGTGTATGATTTAGAGCTATTTTTGCTAGAATTGGAAAGGTATACAGTAGTTTGTTTAGTGGGGTAAGAAGGCTTAAAAAGTAAATGGTCTAATTGAAGTCCTGCAGTCACACAGGGAGGCAGTGCAGCTATCCTTGCATTCCAGTCTGTGTGGATGAAAATTTTCAATCATAATTGAATTAATAATAACCTATTTCTATTATTCTACTTTACTTTACGAAGTTTGCCTTTGTTATGACTGTTAACTGTCTCTGTTTGATTGCTTTTAAAGTGTGAACCTTGCTTTAGGCCAGGGAGACTTCTTTTTACTTTCATCTCAGAATTTTTTAAGGGTTAGAACGTTATGGGTTACTCTTTGTTGTAAAGGTTCTTGAAAGAAACTTAATAGTTTCAGGTCTGCACTAGAGGGGTTTTAGTGACTTTTTTCCACCTTTTTGGGTCTGAGTAATTCTGCTTATGAAGAATCCATTTAAATTTAGTTTTTCTATTGATGTTTTCCTGTGGAAAATGAGCCTTCTTATTCTGACTCACAATAGCCAGAGGAATAGGAACTTTGGACTGTCTTACTTCTTCTGTAAGAATTACTAAATAAGCTGCAGTCATAAAACTGAACGTACCTTTTCTACAGAAGATTGTTTTGACTTTCACATTAATTTTTAACTTGAGTAGAGCTTCCTTTCTCTAGAACGGTGAAAATAACCTTCCACTCAGTTATCTCCCTGAATAGACAAAGTAATCGCAGATTATGAACGTTGTGAGGAAGAGAATGCAGTTTCTCTGTGAATTTATCACCCAGAGCACAAGTTTATCACTAACAGGGGAAGGTGCTGGAGCCACAGGTAGTGCAAACACGACTGACAACTGCCTTGAAGGTTCTCTGCACGTGGAGCTGTATCAAGCAGTTGCTGAAGGGTGACCACTGCAGATATTTCAGGGCTGGGGAGGAGAGGGTTACACGCTATTTTCTGGGCCAAATGCTTGGTGCTGCACTTTGGTCACAACAACCCCATACAACACTGCAGGCCTGGAAAGCTGCCTGGCAAAAAAGGACCTGGGGGTGCTGGTTGACAGCCGGCTGAACAGGAGCCAGCAGTGTGTCCAGACGGCCAAGAAGACCAACAGCATCTTGGCTCGTAACAGAAATAATGTGGCCAGCAGGAGGAGGGGAGCAATCANTAGTAGGCATGGTGGTGCTGGGCTAGCAGTTGGACTGGATTGGAGGTCTTTTCTAACCTTAATGGTTTTATGGTTCTAAGATCCATGTCATTTAACAGTCAGACAGAGTCTCCTGAGGGAAACAAGTCAGTGTTCTTCTAGAGGCAAGGGCTGTTCTTCAGGGTGGTTGTGCTACTGTAGTTCTACTGTATGCTCTTAGGCATAAAAAGGTATGAACAATTTGTACCATTTCACCTTTAATAATCTGCATTTCTTTATACACTTTGAGGAGCAGTATTACCTGCACAACTTGTTCATTGAAGTACTGGATATTTTGTAGAGAAGATATTACCTTTTTACCCGAGTTGTTCACTTATTTAATTAGTCATTGTATCTTCATCATCCTGAAATAAAATCTCTTAATGTGGAGTGTGTATACAGTCAACATGTTCACTGGAACTAAGCACCAGTTATTTCAGGCACTGAGAATTAATTGAGAACCACCAAATCTGTGATTCTCCTTAGAAAATTCTGTCTTTTCCTTAGGTTAAGAGAGTCTGTATAAAATTTAATATAACAGTAAGTTAGCTATTTTTAAAGAGAAAGCAGTAGATGTTAATCCTCTTATACACTCATGTATATAAAGTTGAATTACTAGAACACCTCCTCGAAAGGGTGTGAAGGAGTTATTTCCCATGTTCTGAAGAGCATAGTTATACAGTTCAAGACATTTATGAATGATAAACTTTTCTTCATTTTGAAAAGGACACTATTGGTTTAAAGATGTGGTTTATATATGATATATTTTCAGTATACAACATGTTTTGGGGGTAGAAATATAATCTTTTAAGAAAAAGCTGAAATAACGCACTTTTTATTTCAGTGTTTTATTGACATTATTTGAGTGGAATAAACATCAAGAACATGTTTTACAGAATATTTAAAAGTAAAACTTGAAGTTTTCCAGTTATGGTCATAAAAAAAAAGGACTGTGAACTCTTTTTAAGTGGAGGAGATGTACTAGCTTGTTTTTACAAGGCTCTTTGTTAAGATACTGAGTCACTCAGCCACGTTGTTCATGTTGTTTCATTGTTCAGTAAGTCCTGTAGTGTTTTTAGCATTCTCTCTTATATTTATATTCAGTTTTTTTGAAAGGGAAAAGTGAAGTCAATGCTGAAAGACAAAGATACATTTCACAGTGATAAAATATTAAAATTATTAAGTGCTCCTCTGAGCTCTTCTGCCACAACTGCTGCATTGTGTTGTATGGGTATTGTCTTCTAGAGGAATACATAATATTTTAGAGAAAGGCTTGAATAACTTCATTCTAAAGCTGAGGTAGTTGTACCAGAAGATTTTACTGCAGAATGATGTGTGCTCTTTATAGGGACTTACATTATAAACATGGTGACATGGCTGAGTATTAGACTTGGGGATAGGATGGTATGCAGTGTACTCTAAATTAAAGGAGATTTTGGAGAGCTGTCTGTGGAAAAGTATAGCAGAAAATTTGGCATCATGACATGGATATCTGCTACAGAATTCTGATTCTTCTGATTCTGTGATTCTAGGACAGAATTCCTTGGAACTTGGGTTGGAACACTCATGAGATAAGTGGAAGTAGAAGGGAGCATGTTACAGATTCCGTATAGCATGGGCATAACATTTAATCTCAAACTGAGACGTCAATTGCTATTGTAGCCTATGAAGCTGCACTGAGAAACTCTATATGGAGTTAACAGTTGAAAGTTTATAGTAGTCAGTAGCTGAATATTCAGGTTTAATGATGGACTTATAGAAATTTCACTCTTTATCCCTTGCTAAAGCCAACTCTTAACCTGTAATAGTACAAGAGAAACTTAACTTTTATATGAGCAGGCAGAAGAACGAAGAATATTGTGAACTGTATAATTAGCAATAAATCTATGTTCATTTAAAAGTAGATACATTATTATGTCTAACAACCTTGACACCCATCTAAACCAATACTGTTGTTCAGGAGAGAAATTGAACACACTACAGTTCTGTCCCCAGATTTCCATGTATTTGAAATTGGTTCTGCTGGCTGCTGCCACCACCAATGTTTCCAGCTGTCCCACAGCAGGACTGTTTCCAAGAAGCAGAAATAAACAGTGGGCTTAGCTGCGGTATGTGGTTTCAGTAACTAATTCAGACACTTTGTGATTCCCAGTCAGTGTGTGTAGAAGATTCTTACAAAGTCCATAATAAAGAGATGCAGTCTACTACAGAGTGTGGTATCTTTGCAAGCTCTTTGGATTACTCCTGATATTTTTAATAGAGAGTCACAGTCTGCCTTCAGATACACAAATCTGAAGCGCTGTCTTGGACTGCTTTCAACAGGAGGTATGTGCATACTTTAAAGAAAGAATTAGTCTTTATATTTTCCTGGATTTAATTTGTCCTTAACTCAAGGGGATATGATCTCTCAGTGTTAGTGTTGAGCGTTACATGGTACTCATACTAACACTCTACTCAGAGGAACCACCTGAAATTGTCAGCTTCTTGCTCATCAGTTCTGTTGTGTCTCTAATTACAGGTAAGGGCTGCTTTCTTCCAGGGCATAGAGAACTTCCTGTTGCTGCTTACTTCCCCATTGCTTTGTGGAGCCACTGCAGCCCCGAGAGGGCATTGAATTATCTCCATCTCCACGTATCTTTTAACATTTCTCTCTTGTCTTTCAGTACTGTTTTTAGTTCACTGGTGATGCCAGAACTGTTTAAGTTGTTACTTTGAGTTTCAAATCCCACTTGAATATGTCAGAAGTGCAAAATTTGGAAAATCTGTCCTCTATGTAGCTCTGAAAAATAAGAACTGTTAGTATTGCTGGGTTAGTATTTGCTATACGTATTATTTTTTGCATGACTTTAAGTTTGGAAGCATTTTATTGCCTTCAACTTCAGTCTGTGAAAGGACCAGTGCTGATTTCCAGCTCTTATTTGAGTTGCACAACCTCCACAAAGGTATGGAGACAGGGCAGATTTTCAGCTTTCTCAAAAATACTAGTTTACCTGAATTATTCTGTATTATTGATAGCTTTTTCACTGCATGCTACTTGTGCAGAAGGTTTCTCTGCACTGTAGCTATACTTGGTTTGCCACATGACATTTTCTTTAGGTCTACTTGATAGTATGTGTGTTTAAGTTAGTTTAGGGCTTCAGGGTTTACTCTCTTAATTAGGACTTTTTTTTATTTTGTATTCCATAATCAGTTTGCATTCAAAATATAGACCATTAAAGAGGAAGGTGAAGACTGATTTGCATTGTTAGGAATCATAAAATACCA
This sequence comes from Piaya cayana, assembly GCA_013389865.1. Classification (NCBI taxonomy): domain Eukaryota; kingdom Metazoa; phylum Chordata; class Aves; order Cuculiformes; family Coccyzidae; genus Piaya; species Piaya cayana. The sequence goes on along the minus strand of WAAB01007518.1, from coordinate 210,689 downwards.
CAAGGTTTCTTTTTCTTTAACCGGAAATGAATAGATTAGTGTATGAAACAGTTCTGCAATGTATTTAACTTCATTCGGTGTTTCTCTAAAAGCAGTGTTATTCTGCTATCATGCCTAAAGACTGTCATGCATTGAGTCACAGTGTTTTTTTTAAAGCTTTCTCTTCTTCATTGTTTGCTGTCAAGGCTATTTTATGCAAAATGCAATGTTATGTTTTGTGCATTAGTCCTTTTCTGACAATCGAAATAGCTTTGCTCTGAGAAAGAGCCTTTGAGCCTGATTCAAGTATTCCTAACCGCTGTAAAAACTACTGGTTTTTCCTGTGTCTGAAAAGGTATGGGACATGTGTCTTGACTTTAAAAAGTATTCTAAGGTGGTAATTCTTGCATGCTCTTGCATTGGTAATTTGGTTTAGCTATTCACTGTGAATTGCAAACCACTAAGAATTATCTAAAGGTAGTTTCATTGTTTAAATAATTTAGAAGTTGAAAGAGTACTTTTTCTACTTTGTCATAAATGTGAGAAAGGTCAGGGTAAAAATATAAGCATGATACAAAGAGAGAAAGGGACAGACTTCTTTATTTCGGTGAATTTGTATTCTGGGTAAGAAAGAACAAGCGAGTGGAATTAAATACATTATTCAAAACTGCTGTTTTGTCTTCATTAAAACTTGTCTCCTCAAATAATTTTCATTACTCTGCCACAATTTTTTTTAAACTACTTGATAATGTTCCCTACAGAGCTTTTATCCTAGTTGGCTGTAGACTTTGGCCCCTTTTGTGGCATATGTTGTGTCCAAATATCCTACTGAAGATGTATGAGACCAGCGAGTGCTCAGCTCCACCGTCACTATGAACAGACAAGTTGCTGAGGGTAGCACAGGTGTGGTGTGGTTCTGTCTGCTTGTTGAGGCCCCTGATCTGGTAGGCTGTGTTTAGTGCAGAGAAAGGTTTCAGAAAACTTAGGAGTCAACTAGGTTAGTATTTACTGTGATTCTTTTGTGTACTTAAACCCTGGTTGTAAATCTATGCTTCCGCCTTTTCCTTTGTGAACTACTGAAATTCTTCTGTAACTCATAATACATACATAGATGTCAAAATATTGAGGTTATTAAACAAAAGGAAACAACAAACCTCCCCCACCCAAAAACCCAATGAAATGAAAGACATGAGCTGTATTATTTTTTTCTGTTCTCACTCCACTTTTGCTGAAACTTTTCCAAAAATAATCAGTCTTCATAGATCTTGGAATAGGCCAATTTCTTTGATTATTTTTTTTACAAGTGTTAAAATAAGGAATTAAATGTGGACTGCCAAGAGGGGTTTTTTTAACAATATATGCTGCTGCTTGATCTATTTGCGTTTACTGTCAACAAACGTGTATTCCTCAGTGGCTTTTTGTTAAAAGCTGGAAGACTTCCATTGAGGATGGATTCCAAAGGATTGTTTTCCCTTGCTTTTGTCCTCTCCAGCAAGCTTTCTTTTGAAGCATCTGTGATGATCGATACTGGATGAACACAGTATATTTTCAAAAGAAATTCTGTGAGTAATCATGTACTGATTGAAGGAAAACTTAATTCTAAAAGGTGTTCCTTTTCTCTGAGAGCCCAATACATGTGAATGGTCACAATGTAAAATTAAGAGATCTTGTCTGGATTCACAAGGAACAGGTAGTACTTATGAAGTGTTTATAGGAATAACTTGTCCCTACATTTGTTCTCTTTTCTTTGAATATACAGGGATAATGTTTCTGGAAATGGAAGTGAAGCATTGTGAGATAGGACAGTAAGGATACTACTGAAAAGATTATATAACTTCATCATTTCCTAAGTGCCTTGTGGAGAGTATTGCTGGAGTCAGTTTTGAATGAATTTTGAGCCTCTCCCAAGCAATTGCAGTTTTCTTCTAACAAACTCTTATTGGGTGTTTAGGAAGAAACAGTGAAGTCCATCAAACGAGGGAGTTCTCTGTCTTGTCAGATCTAAGAGTGTAAAAGAACATTATTAAACATTTAACAGTCTAAGTATCTACTATGAAAGACCAGTAACCCTCATGCAAGGAACAGGATTTTGAGAAGAGATTTGTTGGTCGCCCGGTCTCTCATGAATATCCTGGGAAGCTGTGGCAGCGCCATCATTTTTTACTGGTATGGATGCAGTTGGCTGGGCAGCTGCACTTAACTCACAGGAAGAAATCCTTGTTTAACATAGTAGCCTGTGTAAATCACCAGGCTCTAGTAGCTGTAGGAGAAAGGCTCTGATCAGATAGAGGAGAGAAGAAAGGCTTGTGCACTAAATCCACTCCTGGCCATGTGTGGTATATGTGCAGGACGTATGATTTTGACTGTTGGCAGGTTCCAAACTCTGGAGATTTTTTTAATTACTGCACAGTTATATAGTACAATTTCAGGGAAATAAGGGCAAACTAGGAATTTATTTTTGTCTATACATTAAGAAGGCTTGATTGGAACACAGTTAATAAAATGCTGCTGAGAATTGTGGTTTGGTTCATATTCAGCTCAGGATCATATTCCTCTGTGAGGTTTATCAGCAAAGATTAATATTGATGGTGCAGATGTTTCTTTCAACATCTAAAAGGCATGCCTGACATGTATTAATGTTAGTAAGTTTGGTCTAATCTGGAGGCACAAGTGTGTTCTATATGTTTTGTGAAAAGGGTCCTGAAAATGTTTACTTTCTAGTGTGTAGATCAAATAGTACTTCATTTACAAAGCACTATTGAACGGAAGAAAGAATAATTAAGTGTCATGAAGGGATTAGGATATTAACCCAGGACATCAAGTATATGTCTTTCTCTTTTCCTCTTTTTAGATTTCCTCTGCCACCTTTTTTAAGCCTTTCCTTTTAGGCTTGAAGTTCTTAACTATAAAATGAAAGCAATATTGTTATCCAAATTCTTGCTTCATTTTGTCAGGGTAAATTGATTGATGATTATTAAAGCTTACAGTACTGTGATAACGGTGAGCAAAGGGGAAGCTCTCTGCCCACCCACCAGGCTGGCATAACTTTCTTAAAACAGCATTTGTTATAGGTAAGCAGCAGATGTGGTATTTCAGTAAATACAGGGAACAGAGTCAGTTATGTAGAAATATATTTTCTTCTCTCAGCTGTGCGGTCAAGGAGAGATGGGAACAAGACACATTAACAAGCTCTTCTTTTTCCTTCCTAGAATTACAACAACAGCTGCTTGTATGATGGACCTACGGAGATATCCGCTGGATGAGCAGAACTGCACGCTAGAGATTGAGAGCTGTAAGTACTTCTGCAAATCCGACTTATTCTGTGGTCAACTGCTTCAGACGTTTTATTTCTGTCTTTTTTTTTTTTTTTAATTTTTTTAACATGCTACTAACCTAGTTGTCTTTCTGTCTGTTGACATTTAGATCCTTGAAATACATGCAAAAAATAGCTTTCCAGATGGATTAGTAATTTGTGGCACAAGGATTAGCAAAAGTTATTCTCTGTTTTGATGGACAATTTACAGCTTTAAAAGTCTCATTCAAAAGCCTTGTTGGAGTTCATGTGAGGAGCATGAGGATTATTATCAGTTCTTTATCCTCCTTTACTGCTGAACTGCATGGCAGCTTGTTCCCATTTATAAAGGATAGCAAGAGGTTAGAATTGTCCTTGAAATGTAGGTGTCTTGCAAGTTTTTTCGAACCCCTGTGCTGCAGTTAAACTTTCAACACATGCAATCTAGTCTTTTATATCTTCTGGGTTTAATAGCTGATGTCTCTATCAAAGTTTCTATATAGATAAAACTTGTGTTGTGAGATAATATGTCAAATCTCTTTTCACAGAAAAGACTTTAGGGAATCTAAGTACATTAGAGGAAAAACAATTCACGGTCACTTTTATAGAGACAGTTATTGTAAGCATACATTATTTGGCACTCTAAATAAAAGCATATATAGCACTTTCAAGATACATTTCCTTTATCAGGAGAACCATAAGTAATCCAGCTGAGAAGTATTATGAAGTTGAATGTGGCGAGCAAAATGGAAACTAATGGCATGCTTTATGATACTGTACACAAACTTACGTGTATTTTTAAAGTAACTTCTGTATTACAGAAGATTGTGTGGGATTTCTGTGTGCACTGAAGTACAAAATGACAGTAGCTTGTGCAACAGTCTGGTAAGAACTTGGTACAGCTGAGCTTCTTTCTCATATTCTAGAAAGAATTTAAAAACGTGCCTTAAATTTGTGTTCAGATTTCATTCTTTATAGTATAATTTAAAATTATACCGAAATCCTTTCCTATATTAAATCTGTAACACTGCTGTGTGAAAAACTTACAGGCATAAATAAGTAAAATGTGGTTTTGTCATTAAAGTTCATCCCCTCTCTATGTTGAAATACGCAGGCAGCAAAAGTGATGGTAGACCTTGCTCTTTTGAGAATGAATAAAAACTTGGTTGGTTTGGGGTTTTTATTGTAGTTCATTATAGAATTTCTATTGATAGTATTTGATTCAGAATTTCATACCTGCAGCCTTTCACCAGTATAGAAGACTGGGTTTAACATGCGATACAACTACTAGCATAACTACATTTCTTTTTACAGAGATTTTTTTACTGATAATGTGACTTGCTATGCCAGTGTCTTTTAATTGTTATTATAGCAAGGACCTGGAATTTTTCTTTTTTCCAGTAGTATGAGTAAGTTGGAAAGCTGGAGAGCCGAAGGACATCCTTTCTCTCTATTTACAGCATTGTTTAAACAATCGACAAAGTGTTGCCATCTCTCTGCATTGCTGAGATGCCTGAATCTTCATGAGATTCACAAACTAGATATGCCCTGTCTGTTGTGCTTCCAGGACCCATTCTGGGATATAGTCCCAGGAAATCCCTCCCAGGTCAGTCCTTATGCAAAACTAAAAATTAAATCATGTCCTTCTTTGCAGTGAAAGCATTTGTCTTACTCAGACCTAGAATGTGGGACCTCTGGGTTGAAGTTTCTCTTTTATGTGATTTGGAATAGAAGTTTGAAACCAGATCATTTCTTTTTCAAGAAACAACCCTAGTAAACAGCATGTTGAGCTCTCAGAATTGTTGCTCTGCTTGGTATGAAGAGCACAGTAGTCATAGTGTCATAGAAAGGGTAGGAGTTTAATTTAATGTAGCGGTTGGGATGCTTGTAGGAGAGATCCTTTGTGGATTTATTAGCTCTGCTGCAGCATCACAAAAGTAAAATTGATCTAAATCAGGATACTGTATGTAGCTAGCCTTTCATTGCAGTAACAAAAGCCATTAAAGAATGTGGATAAAAGTAATACTTGAACTGCGTTTTGAAATGCTTTCATGATCTTTTAGAACACTATTTCTCTTCAGGTGAAGACCTGAGTCTGTCTAATCTTCATGAATCACTTCAGACATAAATGCTGGTAGGTAGATAGGTAAAGTGAATAAAATCGAAAGTGACTTTCTGAGTCACTCATTGCAGCTACTTGAGTCACAATCCTTTAAACTGGTTACACTGCATGCTAAAAGTAGCTTGGTTTCTTGCCCTTCTGATCTTGTTTCACCATTGACCTCTTGTGATGGTTAGAAATTCCCGAAATCTACCCCAGGTGTTTTCATGGCTGTGAAAGCATGACATAATATTTGCAGCTCGTGTCAACAATTATTTTTCAAGAAAGCCGTCAGTGCTTTCTTATAGGCTCCATTTAGTGAAACTGAATATGCTGCTGTCTTTTAGTTTTCTCGTACAAGAGTATGTTAAAGAAATGCAGAAGTAGGTAATGCTACTTCTTCAACAGGAGTAACTAGTACCATAAATAGTGTCCCAGATGAAACCTGTGTTACACTAGGGCAATAATCCTGCCCTTTTCCCAAAAGCCACCTTTGCCTTCCCTCACAATTGCATAACTTTCACAGATGATAGTCTTTCCTGGAACGGTACAGTTAGGTCTTTCCCTGCCTCACTTGTCTTCCAGCAGTGGATTCTACCTCTTGGCAGATTTGGGGGGCTTTTTGCATAGTAGTGAGAACAAGTGACTTGACATTTCATAACACTCTTCACATAAATTAACATTCTTAATGTTGCTACAGTCCTCAAGGTTATCCAGTTCTTGCTATATTTATTCTGATTTTGATTTAGCGATGCCTGCAGATTTTGTTTCATTAGAAGTTTCATTAACACACAAATGCTAAAGAATATTAATGCCAAGAAGGAAGAGCTTTGCTTATAATCATTCTCTGTACTGGCCATGATCTATTTTTTCAGTGCAATACAATCTCCTATATGTTTTTAATATACTTTTACTAGTTGTCTCCTCATAGATAGTCCTACATCAAATTTAATAAAGTCCAGGTTAGATATACTTTGTTAATAAGGAGTTATTGTCTAACCAGATCCTTTAAGTCAAGTCACAATAGATTTTTATCCTGTTTCCATACATGTTAATGTCTATAATGTCCTTCCATTCTTTTTCCACCTCCTCCTTCCTTTCCCCCACTCATCCTGTTACTGATGGCAGAGTTGATTGGCTGCTTCTTAGCTGCCTGGGTTAGATTTTGCTACGCATCATTGTGTTCACTGAAATTTGTGGCCAGTATCAAGTTTCTGTTTATCTAAGTTTGCATGAATATAGATTAATTTGCAAAGTCGAAATTATGGTGGAAAAGGGCTGTATGTATGTATGTATGTATTAGTGTGATTAGATGCTGAAAGTGTGAGAGGACTATTCGCTGTTACCTCAAAAAACATCACTTATGAGATCTGAAATCCTATTTTTTCAGTCTAGCTAGTTACACATCTGTGATAATTTTTCTGCTTTGCTCATCCTTTAAAGGCAGGAATATGTTTAATGTTGGTTTTTACTATGATGCTTCTGAATCTATAGGCTGCTTTTTCCTAGGATGTATAATCTGAGCTATACTATTTTCTCTTTTGTTATTTTACAACACACTGAGTAGCAGGGTTAAAATACCAGAGGGAAATCAATTTTCCCGTGTATTCATTTCTTAGTCTTCCAACTTGCAGGCAACTGAGAGCTTTTACCTTTTTAGTTGAATATTGACTCAGTGAAATACCTCTCCTTTTCTGCTCCCTATCTCTGCCGCTGCAGTATAAACTGCTGAGTTTCTGGTGATGCTCTAGAATAATTTTTGTTTCTCTGCTGTTTCTTGCCTCTCTGGAGTGGTAACTGTTGAAAGGAATTTATCGGCTAATCAACCGTAAGACTAGTGGGAACTGAAAGGCAAAAAGTAATACAAAAGAGTTTGAAGAATACTTTATATTTGTATTCATATAAACAAATAAAATAGATTCATAGAATAACCAGGTTGGAAGAGACCCACTGAATCATGAAGTCCAACCATTCCTATCAAACACTAAACCATGCCCCTTAGCACCTCATCCACCCGTGCCTTAAACACCTCCAGGGAAGGTGAATCAACCACCTCCCTCATATTGCACACCCTCTATCATAACAGATAGAAATTCTTGTGATTCTTTTGAATATTTCTTAATATAATCATTCAAGATTCGTATGATGCATTTGGACCTTTGTCCTTTTCATTGTTGTGATGCCATACAGAGATAAAAAATCATTTCAATTCCTCCTTATCTCATTTTATAATGTGTTTGGCATAGCTATATTGTGTTATACTGAAGTATAATTCAGAAACTGCCTGCTGGGGAACAGTGACTTTTTTATTTGTTATTGGCTTTTTTTTTCCTTTTATTTTGTCTTTGTGGAACAAACAAGAACACATGGAGCTTCTCCTGAGAAGCACATTCTCAGAAATATTTTCCATGATGTATTAAAGATGCGGCATTAAAAAAAGTGCATTAAAGCTTTGCTGTCATATGAAACAGGGAGCTTACCACTCCAGTGTACTGTCCAGGGAAAAGAACAGAATCAAAACGGTGCACAGAGAGAGAGAGGAAAAACTGTTTTGCTGATGAATGAGAAATGACTGATTTTAGGTTATTTCGTTTATTTAACAACCTCAAGTGTTTGGATCAGAAATCATTAGGTATTTTATTTTTCTCAATTCATGACAAAAGAGCCACAGATACACCCAAGATAAGGTAAAAACTTCCATTTAATAACAATCTAGAAAAAGCCTATAGAACAGAGGCACAACCCTATCCTTCCTTCCCATATCAAACGCTTTCTAATCTGGTCATCTGAAAGCTCATCAACAAGACAAGCAGAAGTCATCTTTGTGTGCTCAAGGTGACTTCACAAGCACATTTGAGGTGCTGAAAAGAAATCAAAGATGCCTTTTGCTGAAGCCTTGAGTACTTTGCAGATGGCTGCTCTGGCCATCGATCAAAGCTGTAATCGGGTCACACGGGACAAATGGTAGAACTCCAGGAGCCGATCAGGCAAGACTTTTTTGGGTTAGAGGCAAATGTGCTTGATGCCAGGCAAGAGGCTCTGCCGATCCCCAGGGAGTAGGGTGTTCCACGAAGGGTACAATGGGAACAGGTTGCATCCAATAATTTCACAGTAAGTGGAAAGGTAAACATGAAGGCTAGAATCTTAATAGTGGTTTGAGTGTTTTCTTTAAATTTATCAAGTTTAGTATGTGCCCTGTCTCCTTTGTCCCATCAGTTAAGTGTGTTTTGCATAGTGGCCCTTGTGCAGGGAGGATATTCCTCATGTCAGTCGAAGCTGTCCTTATCAAGTGCCTGTTCTTCCTGTTTGTTCATCACCGTTACATTTGAATGTCCTCAGGGATTCTGTGACAGTTTGAAACGTACAGCACTTGTTGGAGGGAAGAGGCTTAGACTGTTTAGCAAACAGTGACGAATTCCACTTCTTCACCCACACTCCATCCATTTTAGCAGCATCAGCTTATAGTGTGGCTTCCTTGGGATTGGTACTTCATTCTTCATTTACCCTTAGTAATTTTGTCTCAAGGGTGTTGGAAATGGAAGAGGTATAATTTCAGTGGCATGATGCACAGTGGAAATGAACAGGAAATTCTTGACTACTTTTCAGTATGTAGGTACGATGATTTGGTAATGGCTAAAAAAATCCCAGCAACAGGTGATTCTTCTGGCTAGTCTGAAGAGGAGAGGGAAATTTAGACTAAACATCAGCACATACAATCAGAGCAGATTATGTAGAAGTGAACAAGTGTTTATAACATTTTGATTGCCCCTACCCCAACAACCAGGGATGTCGGACAGGCTTTCAAATTGGAACTCAAGTAATATCCAAGATATATTACCCTATGGGTAGGCAAGAAAGATGTACATTTCCTTTTTTTTTTTTTTAATATCTCAGTGCATCTTTGCAACATTCTACAATTTGGAAGCTCTCACAATGCAAGCAAGAGAATGTTCTGTTTGCAAATGAGCAAAGAATTGTACAGAAACCCTGGGATAGCTTCTTAATGCTTTGAAGCAACCTGGAGTTAAATTTAAAAGGCAACCCAAGATACTAATATCTAATCTCTGTTTATTAGAACCAGACGATAGAGGCAGTGTAGATTTCCACAGAGAAATTCATAGCTCAAAGTTCTTTTTTTTTAATCTTTCTGTAGCTGAATATGAAGAATGTACGGAATCATAAAGATACAGAGATAAAATGCAGACAGTTTCAAAATTTCTAATGCATTTTGCATTTTATATCTAGTCTGAGCTAGAGAACATTTCTCCTTATTACACATAACCCTGCCTTTAATCAAGGGATTATTTAAACAAAAAGGGCTGTGTTCAAAGTGTCCATGTTCAGAAATCAACAATTGCATTTGCTAAAGGTTTCAGGGAAAAACTAAATGCCCATGAAGGCATCTCTGATGCTGTAGAAACACGCCCTTCAAGAGAAAAGAATGTATTTCTAACAATTACTTTGATGATCTTGCATGCAATTAATTATGCAGAAGTGTGGAAAGCTGATTGGTCGGCACTTTACAGATAAATAAAAGGTAGATACCCACTTTCTTTGTTTTTAGAAAACTGAGTAGTAGGATTTCTGTTAAAACATCTCATGCTTAAGCAGGTGTTTTTGTGTAGGTCTTGTATTCTTTTCAAACACCTTGCAACTGATGATTTCTTCAAGAAAAAGAAGTATTTGTAAGTGCTATTGGAAGGCACGTCTGTGCTACTGTTATATCTTAGGTATATGTACTGTGTGATCTGAGATTATAGTTTATTTTTATTATTTTCCTTGGAGTGCATAGATTTTTATTGGAAGCTTGTAGAATCTCTGGTGCATGTTGTCTATTGATAATATTTATTGCTCTGCCAAGTTCTTTTATTTTGGTTTAGGCACAAAAGGAACTACTTCATTTACTTGCTGCCTGGTGCTTCTAAGTTTTGGACCCAATCATAGTTAGCTGTAGAATCACAGTTGAAACTACATAGATCTCCCAAAGGGGAAGAGAAACCATGCTCAGTGCTGTCTTGTATTGCCAGAGATCGAGTTACATCAGAGGCGGCTTCTCCTGGCAATCAGTAGCTATTGTTTTGAAGTGGCAGGACCAGCAATTTTCTGATCATTAGGTTAAGGTGGCAGTGCTTCTTGAGTTTGGCCTAATGACACATTAATTTGTCACACTTTTTTCTGTCATGGTGACAACTGTAGGTTATGTCATGGTTTTTATTGACTCTTGTGAGTTTTATTTTTATTGGGTTCATAACAGCTAACAGACCTGACTTTGCAGTGGGACGTGAGAATAATACTTTCCTCCTTTTTCTTTTTATTAACTAACGAAACGATTATTGATAAACAGCGTTTTGCTTCCTTGTAATGTATGGCTTGCTTGGATTGCAGAGTTTAATGCTGAACAAAGGTTTATTAGGGACTTAGTGAAATGACCTAAATAACAAGGTGCTATTGTAAATAATGCACTTATTCCAACCTCTGTCAATAGAAATGGCATGTGATAGTTGTCTGCCATATACAATTACATGTTTACAACAATGACAAACTAAGCAGGATCAACTCATATGCTACACAGGCAAACAGTGTCTCTTCTTTCCTCTGTGGCTGGGTGAGACTGAGCAGTGCTCATTTAGGTTTATTTGTTTGAAGAGAAATAAATCTTCTTGAGGTACAAGCCAAATGATGTGACTTCCAGTGTGCTCTATATTGGGTCACTTTCCATGGATACTGAAAATAGAAGCTGCTTTCTGTTACTGGATGTATTCCCATTTTCCTGTGTCCTCGAGTCTGAATGTTAGGTTCCGAGTTAGTATTGCTTACAATAGTAGTAGTCAGTTTAAAAATAATTCAATCGTAGTATTATCCAACTCTTGGCAATGTTAGGGGAGTTAGTTGTCATCTTTTGTCAACCTAACACTACTATAATTAATGTGAGAAAATGCAATTACAAATTTGCTAAGGCATTGCATTGCTGTGCAAATCATAAAAGGAATACTACACAAGGAAATTACTCTAGTTTTAGAAATATTCCTGATACATATGCTACTCAGAATATTCAACATGTATTTGACACACTGTCCAAAATAATCTGGATGGAAATCCAAAGGATTTGTATCTTTTTGTATGAAAAATTCCAACCCAGATGAACTTATGAAGTGTGTTTGTTCTGAGTCAAAATTAAATGCAGATAACACTGGAGAGTTTTCCCTGGTAAAGTTAGCACTTTTATCCTTTTTTCTGAAACAGTTAATTGACAATCAACATACGTTAGAAGTGAGAATGAGTTCAGTAGCAGACACAGCTTTGTTCAAGGCAAAGACCTGTTGTGGACTGCTACGTGAAGTAGTTTCATAGAAGCAGAGCAGGCACCTGCATCTTACAGTGTGGAAACTCATCTGTGCACATCAGAGGCTTTTCAAGAAAACAGCAATTTCTTTCTCCTGACCACAGCCCAGAATGTCTCTACAGCAGCTTACTTCTGGAAGACTGATCTCTGCCAAAATGTTATACAGAGTACCTGAATGAAACTGAAATGCTGGTGAGTTAAGGTTTTGCTTGTGGATTTTGCTTCTTTTTTTTTTTTTTTAAATTTTTGTGTCTGGACCTTTGTAACCTGTCACCAGACACATGTTCTGTCTTGGTCTGGGGAAATTGTGGAAAGGGGTGAAGAACAGAACAACTGATTATTCATGTTATTTTTGCCTATAGTCCCTCTCTGTCTTCTTTTCTTTGCAGAGCCAAAATGAATACATAAAAAGTAACATTCGATAAGTCCTATTCTGTCAGAATTACTCTCATAGAGATGGTATCCATGCCAAGCAACTTCTAGTTCCTCACATCCAACATGAATGTGCAAGGAAGGATGAGCATCAAAGTACTGCAGGTTCAATGTACTTCTATGGTAAGTCATTTATGTTAAAGTAGCATACTTGATGCTGATGGTGTTGTGTACATGTACTACCTAAAGTATTATTTTCCATTCAGGTTTCAGGAACAGCTTTCTGCAAGTCCGGAAAGATCCATAGTCTTACTAGGTAAATGCATGATACTTTTCTCCTGCAAAGCCAAAGTTCTTGTCAAAGTTTGGTCTCTTGCAGACCAATAAGAACTAGCTTTTGTTTGTCTCAGTTTTTATTAATTTACCTCTATTTTTTATTCATTTACAGGAAGGAGGGATTAAAGAAGTGAGTTTTACATTTTGCCTTGAGGGCAGAAAAACGTATACCTCACTGCATCCACTTTTGCATTTTACCTTATAATTTGCTATGTACAGCACACCCTTCTCTTTCTCTTACAATGACTCTTCATGTGCTGCTGATAATGCTGTGAAATTGTATGTACGGTTCTGTAAAACTTACTTGCACTATAAAATTGCAAGGTGGCTGCTAAATATTTTTCTCACAGAAATAAAACTTTTCTACTGTTGTATCTGTGTATTTCATTATGAGTATAAAGGAGTTCTGACCACAGTAGAACACAGGAAACTTTTAAGGTCTCCTGAGAGAAGATGACTGCAAGATTGGAATCCCTGGGATCTGATTGTTCTGGTTTTATATAAAAAAAGTATTTAAAAATACATTAAAATTATTGTATATAAAGGTATTATTTATTAAAGAAACTTTTTTTTTTTGATGGGAGATCTTGAAAGCGATGCAAATTTAAGCATTGTAATGTGCACATTCCTCTCAGTTTGTGCTACTGAGCAATAGATGTACAGAATTCTAGTCACCTTTTTTTGAAAACAGGTTTTTTTGCAACTGAACAATGAGCCTCTATTTGCACAGGTTTACATGTCTACTAGCTCTTACTTTGTCTTGAAACTGTACTTAGGGACACTTGATTCTGTCTGGATTCCAACTTGCTTTTGGTTTTAAGGACTTAAAAAGGAATTTTAAAAAAATTGATGAATGAAGTCATTATGACTGTTGCAAATTGTACAGATGTAATTGTACCAAATATCAAATTTTAAATATATTGATCTATTTGTTGTTTAAGGATGATTTTCACAGTTTTAATGGACATATATGAACAGGTGTCTTACCATTTTTCTTGTACTTCGAAGCATATCATAAAATGACTTGCTTTTACAGAGAGCTCTGTTTAAAATTTGAGTTTTGGCCTTCTGGGGGTACTGAGTCAGAGTTCAAAACTGGAGCCAGGATGTTTCATCTGCATCTTTGTTACAGCCATTTCTGTGCAATATTAACTTGACTGTCTTATGACCACTGGAAGTCAGGCAATCTCTTGCTGCCATTCTGGTTTTCTCTTGTTCTGGATTTAAAATGTCCATAAGAAATCTTTAATATTTGAATCCACCATTTCTGTCATTGTTCTGATATAGTATATTCTCAAGTATATTTTGCATTTGCAAATGCAAATAGCAGTTTCACATGGGTCCTGTACAACAATCTCTCACAGTAGTGTTACAGACACAAATTAAAGGCTTTTTTAAAGTATTTTGCATGTGAACTTCTCTGCTTATAGAATTGTAGAACTGTTTGAGTTGTAAGGGACTTCTTCAGTGAAAAAATGAACTATGGAAAGTGCTGAAACATGTCGTTTCATCAACACAGATGAACAGGACTTGTTATTTAACTTGCATCATTGCCTACAGAAGCACACATGGGAACAGCAGCATTAATTTTGTCTTTTTTTTACAGCTGGCACTCAGCAAAACCAAATTTGAGAGACAGACTGATTCTGAAGGTGAAATACTGTTTTGGGGGCAGGGGAGGGCATGTGTGGTTCCGAAAACTGCTAGTTTAGAAGATGGAGTACCAAGACAAGGTACATATCAGACCTAGCCTTTGAAACATAAAACTCATTTGGATTTGGCATTACGAACCAAAGGAAATCACTGTCATACTTCTCTCAGTCAGTACGCTTAATTAAAACCAAGACAGCCCAGTATTAAATGTCTGGAGAGATATTCTTGCTTGAGACAAACCAGAGAAGAGCTGAGCTTATGATGTAAATATATGAGTTTCTTTCCATGGACTGCGCCATGGTAAAGACAATAATTTAGTCTGAATATTCTTAGTTGATTTGAGAGTGTGCTTATGAGATTAAAATATAGCTACTCCTGTTGTGCAGCACAACTCAAAGATCTCGTCAGGGGTTAGATAACTCTATTTCTCTTACCTAAGTCAGGTGTAGTGCTTTTCTCAAATCTGGTTGTGAACATAGGGCAGAGTTAGTATCTCGTTCACTACGTTAAGTATGAAGTGATCTTAGACTTGCATTCGTGTAAGATTTGATGACTACGATAGTAAATGCTGCTCTTGACAGGGACAGACACGCTGAGTTTAATGATTGTGCTGCTTCTTTTTGAGACACTGGACTAGTTTCAGTAGCCTGTATGTGGCAATGTGACTTTAAGGGAAAATACCTGCTGTCTAGCCTTCTGTGCTTGTTAGTGGTCAGGTAGAATTGGCCATAGTGATAGTCTTGCTCACTTTTCAGTGCATAAATGTGCTGGTTTACAGATAGAGTATGAAGATTATGCAAAAAAGTAGGCAGTTAGATACAGTAAAAACCTACTTAATTAATAAAAGGAGGATTCTCTCTTCTGTTGTTATACCAGTGAGATAGTATCGAGTGCTGTGTTCTAAACAGCTTTCCTGTCTCTGCTTTTACAAAGAGACATTTTTTTTTTACCCTGCTATTGGAAGAATTACTTTCTTGAAAGGGCTGATGCACTTGTTTTTCTTGCTTGAATATACATTTGCACCCTCTACTGAGTCAAGTTGCTATGACCACTTCCCTAAGTTAATAAACTTGGAATAGAAAAACATTAACTAGTACTGTGATGCTAAAGTGGCTACTTTGAGATGTGAAGGTTATATAGACACAATGTATTGTTGTGATATCACTAGCTCTTACTGGGAAAACAATGTGGTATTTGAATGCAGCATGTTTTCCTTTAAATACAGTGATTTAGGCAACGTAGAGCAGCTGCTTGTTTTGTGTAGTTCTGTTTTTGAGGTTTGTTGGGTTTTTTTTAATCTTTTTTTTCCTTCAGGGATTTGGATGATTGTGGAAAGTATTTTAGCCAGAAGGTAAAACAAAGCTCACTGAGGAGACTCCAGCTGGGACTGAAAATACAGCATTGTTGGTTCCACATGCCCATGAGTTAACACAAGGCCACATGAGCAGCCAAAAATGAACTCAGTCTGTTAAAAAGAGCGTGATACTTTGTTTTAAATTCTATTATTAAGGGCCTATCATTCTGTTATGACATATGTATCTCCCAAATTTCCTAGTTTGCTTATGACTATTGACTATTCCATGAGTGTCTGACCTTCGAAGAAGTAAGCTCAGCTATCAACTCAAGCGCTGTCATCCCTGGTGAGTTATCAGAATAGATTACAATCTGCTTCCGAATGTAAGCTATGAATAATTATGAGGATGATGAGTAGGCAAGCCTTTTAGTTAGATCTTTCCTTATCTAAATTGTTTTTCCAATCATGACAAAAATACCAAAGTATGCGGTAAAAATATCTGAGCAAAATATCAGCATCAGTTGCACACAGGAACATAATTAGCAGAAAGTGTTCATCTGTTCTTGCAGATTCAAAGAAGGGCAGATGAGCTGATGTGGAACTCTGTGTACTTTAACCTGGACTATTTTCAGCCCCTTGGTTGTCCTGCTATCGGTCCACTGCATTGCAGCTTTCTGCACAGAGGTGTATGTAACAGTAAATTGGTATTATTTTCTAGTCATCCTACAGTATATGTGGAACTTATAAGTTCTCACGTGACTTGTGATGGGAATGGTTGATGCCAGCGTAATTTCTCGGCCAATGTGAACAGTGGATTTCAGGGCAAAAAGAGATGCAGAGTTCTTATCTCTCATTAAAATATGACCAAATAAAGGTTGACTGAAAGTTCTTGCCATTGAAAGATGTTTGTGTAAGAAGAGGTATTCTTGTCTAAAGATATCATTGTTGCAACTGGAACACATGGTCTGATCAGTGTGTATACCTCTTTTGAGTTAAATGTTGCTGGTCTCTCGTAATACCTGTTACTGGTTTTGTGTGATGATACCTAGAGCTTTACTAAAAACATTTGCACTTAAAATTATAGAATGACAAAATGTTTTCAGTGTACTATTTTACCTGTAGAAATATTCTACTGTCATCACTATGATATAGTGAGATTTTAATGAGATTTAAATGAGATTTTTCCTGTTCAGAGAAGAACTTGTGCAGTCTGTTCTTGATGGCTAATGTTGAATGTCAAAGTTATGAGGGGGGTCTGCTCTGAATTGCCATCTGGACAAGGCAGGTTCTGGTGCTTTGTATTGTCCTCAAGAGAGACCTGTCTCCTGTGACTGAGTAGTTTCCTGACTTTGGCATCAGTGCCTCAATGTATGCAGCATGAAATCCTTCTTAAATGACATTTCTAAATTGACCAACATAGCCACGTCTGACAATATAGCATTACAATTATGGGAAGAAACACAAAAATAAATGCTACTTTGTAAAACTGATTTGTCTAGGTTCTTTTTAGAGCAAGTGTAACAATTGAGTTAAGTACGTTTAAGGATAATTTAAGTTATTTTATTTGTAGCTTTATTTTTGATGAGAAAGTGATTGGATATTATTCACTGGGTGTCTGCTACTCAGTTATATATTGTTGCTTTTTAAGTTGTTTAAACTAGGGCAAAAAGACCTTGGGTTGTGTATGATTAGATAGATTATCTCAGAAATTTCTGTTTTGGAAGGATAGGTATGCTGTATGCTTGTGTTTCCATAAATCTTACTAATGGTTGAATATTTCATCTATAGGACAGGGTTATTGTTCATTCCTCATCCGTTTTTTACCTATCTGTGTGCTCTATATGACTCCTCTGAAAATTTATGATACTAGAGAATGGTGAAAAGCTCTATAACTTTGAGGGTATTTTAAGAAACAGGAGGTGGTCTGCTTGAGTTGATGCATTACACACTATTCCCTTGTCTGAACATAAAGAAGAGAGAGCACCTCTCTCTAGACAGCAAGTTGGATCAAAGATAAGAAGGTAATTGTATATAAAATATTTTTTTTTCAACCTGAATTAAAAATACAAGTTTTCTGTTTCCCGTTTGGGATATTTGGGGGGAAAAAAGAGGTCATGAGGCAGGTTGTGTGAAGGAGAGCCCTGAGTCAGCAGCACTCTGCCATAATTTGTTTTTAACAAGGAGGAAATTTTCTCCATCCCCTTTGGGGTTTTTTTGTCATATACTTAGGGCTTCGTTTGTATGCTCTTTACACACAGAAGATGCTTTTAGGATCTTCCTGCAGATTATGGAGTTTCCCTGCTCCAGTGGTCTGCATTAATTTTCCCTCCAATGTAGCCATTGTTTTTTTATTCCTGTTCCTAAGTTTACTTTTTTAATTCAGTTTTCATTCTCATTTTTTTTCTTACGTGGTCAGTCTTAATTCTTCCATTTCTTCTGTTCAAGTATTTTCCAGGTACCAGCCTTAGAACCTCAGATTTTCTAGAGTACCCATTCTTTGTTATTCATCTTCAGTCTGCAAATGGGAGGGAACAGCTGACTTGTCCACTGCTTTTCCTCATGTAAAAGAAATCTGGGTTTATCACAGGCCTCTTGAGCAATGCAAAAATTCGTGCACATCTGTAGAATTCCACCCATTCTTAAAGTATCTGGATTTTTTCAAAGCTCCACAGATTCCACGTTCTTGTGGATTTACAGCCTAATAATTTGGTAATAAAGCTCACGAAGTCAGGCTGGCAGCCTAGCACTAGCTTAGCAGTTGATATCATCCATTGTAAGCCAAATTGACTGCTCACATGTTCCTAAGGTATTTCTAGGCATGCTGATTACTTGAATTCCTCTGTTCTGTGTAACAACTCCAAAAATGTTAAGTGTCCCATGAAGTATGTCCATACAGTTGACAAAACCTGAAACTTTTTCTTGCGTGTTTTCCTAAAAGTGGCAAGTTGTCTCTTTGGTCATACAAGTGCCTCTAGACTGTTTGGATTTTTAAATCATCTTTGTCTGCCTTGTTTTCTGTCTCAATTTTCCCTTGTAGGAATAAATAAATATGTGAGTCTGTTAAGTGTATCAGTATGGCATATCATAGCCAGAAAATATATTTCTAGGTTTTTCCTTATGCCTCTAACTGCATGGCATGCTCAGTGGTGCTGGTGAAGAGTTAATGCAGTCTGTGTGTCTGCCCTGCCACGTAATGAGGAGTATAATCTATCTCACTACTGACAGTTTCATGCTGAACCTATGATTATTTGTTTTCCGAGTTCCTATGTTGGAATTGTCAACAAGGGATTGTTCTCCTTATTCCAGACCCTCTTTAATAAAACATGTACCAGAGTGTTTGCAAAGCTGGCGGCACAGTAAGACCTTGCACTCGCTGCTGCCAACTGAGGAGCCCATGAGGCTGCTGCCAGCACAATGTCACCATTGCAGGCACAGTCTCCAGGGAAAAATCACCTCTAAGAACTGAAAATGTTAATGATTTTAAATGAGGAACAGAATTATTTGCTCAATAATTATTTTTAAAGCTCTCGTCTGCAAAGCTGGTCAACCATATATCTCTACTCCCCACCCCCTGCCCCTCCACTCCCCACTGCAGTCCTACTTGTGTTACCATCTTTTCATTTTGAACCTAACACTTGTTTTCGTGAGTGGATCCCATGTGGTGGTGCCCATTTATGAACAGCAGAGTAGTTTGCTGGAGGCACTAGATGTCCTATATTTTGACATTAATAGTGTTCCCAACGTTGTCTTAAATTGCATTTTTGTAAACAAGGTGGGGAAACACAGATTAGAGGAAAACACATTTGGAAAATAAGATGAAGAATATGATTGTTGATTTTATTGGAAAGCAAGTGTTTTGAATCAAGTCCAACTTTAGTGTTTTCATTTACTTATCTGAAAGTTAGGAAACCTGTTTAACAACTGATAACCTGAAAGAATATAAGAATATTAGATTTTGAAGGATTTCATCTAGCTGAAGAGGTGATCTGAAAAAGTGAAATTCCAAATTTTATAGCTAAGAATAGCAACTCAGAACTGGAAAATTTTACAGCTAAGAGTGGTGTCTCAGAATGGTGTCTCAGAACTGGGAAATTACTAGGTAGATGGCAGTCCAGAGTAGGAGTGTGGGAGTGAAAACAAAATTTAAAGAACAATTCCAGGGAAATATCATGTATTGCAATGTGACAGTGATTCCCTGTCAGCCTGTTGTGACAATGGGAAGGCTGACATCAGAGTCTCCAATTGGAACTGCTATTTATAAAATAACTGAAGTAACCTTTCTGCTTTGTTCCATGGTGGCAAGTACTTGGTCATCAGGCTGTATCTTTCCAAGGGCTACTCTTTAAGAAAGATTTATATCAATTAGAGAATATCTAAGGGATAGCAATGAGGTCAATTCCAGACCTGGAAAAGCTGTCTTGGGAAAAAGATTGCAATGGGACTTGTTGTGGTAGAAGAAGAATCCAAGGAAGAGGTGAGTTGAGTCTTAAAACGTACAAAAAGTACTGCGAAGTGGAAGAGGGTAATTTATTCTCTATGATGTTGGTTAGTACAAGAAGTGATAAGCTTAAATTGCAGCAGTGAAGGTTCAAAGTGAATATGGTGGGAATGGGAAAATATGACAATTGTAGTGAGATGGAAAGATAAGAGTGTTGCTCTTCCCCTCATCATAGACCACTCATAGCAGGAATACTAGGACAAGCAAAAAAAAAACCAACCCTGTATGACAGCAATTGTGGGGATACAGTGGCCCCGAACATTGCAGATAAATTGTTTTTGCATGAGTGGCAGGTGTATCCAGTAGCATGAATTGTCATTGTATAAACAGTTGATTAAAAACCAAAGATAACTCTTGACACACAGTTCAAGAAGTTGACAGATCTTGTCATGGACTATATTTGCATTCCCTCCTGTTGAAGTTCTCTGCTCATTCCCTCTCAAGATCTCAAGAGAGGAAAGGCTATTTTGACTTTTTTTCTAGACTGTACTTTCTGCATGTGATGGCATATGCTTCCTCTTGAGATACATACAAGTATCAACAAATAATAAGTATATTACCGTTCACATTCAGTAGTTTTTAAGTATGCATAAAGAGGACATCTTCTATGCACCTCTGGTGTCTGTTGTGCTCTGTCCTGCTCCTTAGTTATAATGAGTTGTCTTTCCTGGGATTATCCTTAGCAGCTTTCTGTTATATTAGGGAAAGGTAACGATGGCATATTTAAACAGTCAGTGTGTTAACTATTAGGATGTTCTGTCTAAACAGATTACGATAAAAGTAACAAAACACATGGAAGCAGAGTCACATGTGTGTAAAATTATTTACCTTAGTAGTTTTAAAACAACATGCAGTATTAGTGTAAAATATTTTTCATGCTAAAAATTGTAAATCGAAGACCAGCGTTTACTGTTTTGTAACATATGCTCATGCTTGGCAGAAGTAGTGTCAGAAAGCATGTCAAACGGCAGTGCTTAGAGTATTAAAGTTTTAACAAAATGTCAGAGAAAACTGGAAACTAGTTAATCCACAGAAATCTGTCATAAAGATTGCATTGTAAGGTGGTTTCTGCATGAATTCTAGTGACATATGGGAGCTTAAAATATAATCTAATGATATATCTCGATCAGTGAGATGTTTATATAACATGATTGCAACAGAGATGTCTTTTCTTGTTAATTTATTAGGATAACAAAAGTTGCATTCTTTTTAGAATAATGCAAATAACACGTTTTACTCAAAACCAGTATTAGCACTGGAACCAAAGCTTTCTTCATCTGTGTACGTTTATGAAAAGATAAATTATGCATCCAGTTTGCACTGTGTTGAAGACTGGCAGCCAGACATTTGGAAATCTGTGTTGCTGCTGTCTTCTGTTATCATGCATTGCTGCTCTGGGCATTAGTATGTGTAGCTGCACAGAAGAGACACTACAGAAGTACAATATAAGCCGTGATATTGATGTGCCATAGTGGAAGATAAAACTTTGTCCTGAGGAAACTGTGGGAGAAAGAATTTCATAGAGGAGTGATCAACTGAAGGTCTCTTCCTATGGAACTGGAATTTTAAAAGCTCTGACTGTAGCACTGAAGAAAAATTCTAAATTGTTTCAGTGCGTTGCAATTTATAAACTGGTTTTGATTGCTGTGCTGCTTGTTTTTATAGAAATGCTATTACATGGAAAAAATCTTTGCATCACAGCAAGTTTCTAGTATTGGTACTCAGTGTAAATATTTTTCTGTGTTATGGAAGGTTTTTAAGTTAAGATATTTACATGATGAATGTAATTTGTAATGTGTCAGGCTGTACTATATCACTAACAACCCATAAAAATGTATTTTATTTTAATAAAATTCTACAGGTGAAGCAGTTAAAGCAATTTCTAGTATACTTTACATCAATGGCTATACCTAAACAGATTACTCAAACACTGGGACAAGAGAGAAGAAATCTCTCCTGGATTTTTCTCTCAAAAGGTAAACTAAATACTGTGAGGGAAGACCTTTGCTGCAGCTGCTGCCACAGCAAAACTGTGTTTGCGTGTGATGGTGAAGAGGCATTTCCCAGCAGGTCTCCTGGGTGACTAGGTGCGAAGCACAGCAGAGGGATGGCAAGTCCCAGACATCTTGATGCTCTCTGGGGACGTGTGGCAGCCGTTCCCCTGCACTGTACTCTCCAGCACCTGGGACTTGTCAGTGCTCAGAGGAAAAGTCATCAGTCTCATGCCATTAGGGAGAGGAGTTGGAAAGGCTGAAGCTCTTCACAAATGGTCAGGCACTCTTGATTCTGGCCACTCTTCTAGCTGTCTAAATGGAAATAGTCCAGCCTCTTTTCAAAAGTTAGAGGTTGCATTTCATAGTTACTATAAATACATTACTGGAGTACTGAGGAAATCCTATCTGATACACTGCTGTAGAAAAACAGTCCTTTTAAATGAGGATTGAAGTTATTAGTGTGTATATATTCAAATAACATTTGTTCTGAGTGATTTTCTGGATAGCTTGGAAGTTGTATGCATCCTGAGTATTATGGTTTTTTTCATGGAGTCTTATTTTTCTCTCTTTCATTTAATTGTTTAAATATTTCCTGTATCTCAGAGAAGAGTGTGTGTAAGTCACTGTTGGCTGGCTTTGCATGGCAGGGAGGATTGTGGGGGAAAAATGCTGTATGATTGCCCTACTATGGACTGTATCATAATGCAAGTATACAGTACAGCAAATTAAGGTAACAAATTTCAATTAGAGGGATCCACTCTTGCACATAGGGTTCTCCGTTTTATACTCCTTATATGGAAAATAGAGATTTTTGAGGATATTAGTCAGGTACGTGCCGCAATCATTCCCCATATAATTGTGAGACCATTAGTGTCCACAGTGAATAATAGACAGAAAAATGACAGGATTTCATGGGAAAATTGAACATGACTGTGGTTGTCTGTGGCTAGATAACATTTTTTGACAATTTTTTTCCCTATAGTATGAGACCAGTATTATAACAAATACAACCTTCAGTTCAGGGAAGTGTCATTTTCTGATTCAGCAGAAATCTTCTAGACACTGAGAGATAACTAAACAGCCTCAGAGTAGCATTTGTCTGATGAGTTAGATTTAGTTTGCCTAAGGGTGATGATCTACAAGTCAGCCATTTAGCTAAATAAACTGAGTGCTCCCTATATTGCCAAGAGAAAGTTGTTTCCCTCAGAAATCAGGTCATCACACCTATCTTAAGAAGAGATTAATACACTTCTGCAGGGCGTTCATTCTTTCCAGTTTCTGTAGGTGGAGTCTAGTTGAGTCTCAAGATTAAGAATCGTCGGTCAGGGATGCTAAATCTCTCTCTAGCCCAAATTGCACTGATGGTATCCCCAGAATTCTTAGTATGTTAATTTTATGCTTTTGCAATATCATCATTTAAGATACATTCTGTCTTGTTTCTTCTTCCCTGGAGGCGTTTAAGGCATGGGTGGACGAGGTGCTGAGGGACATGGTTTAGTGTTTGATAGGGACGGTTGGACTCGATGATCCGGTGGATCTCTTCCAACCTGGTTATTCTATGATTCTATGATTCTGCTGGTGAAACTGGAAATTTCCTGAAATCCTCATTTTCTGTGTCTATGGAATGTGTGTTTCATATCCAAACAGTAACTCTGTAATCTGGACAGTAGACCATGGGGCTTAGTGCTTGCCCATGAGTACCTGTCTTTTTGAATCCTAAGAGTCTAGTAGTAGTTCATTCAAAATGAGAATGATTTCAGATTAGGTATAATGGGGATTTGAAGGACTATACTTCTTCAGTCATCTTGTGTTGTGGGGAAAAATACCTCTTATGTTAAAAGTTGTATAATTTATATTTCTGGATTCACTTAGAGAAAATTTCTGTACCTGATGAAAGTTTCTATTTAATGACTGCTGTTAAGGTGTAAGAGAAGATACATTTCTTGTTGTGGGTCAAGTCACTAATTTTTGTTACAAGGTTGACAAAAACTTGTACCTCTCAAAGAACACTTGTTTGAGAGTTGTGTTTCACTAAGGGTGAGCGTCTGGTGTGGGATAGCACCACACCAGACTAGGAGACTTCTAGGAAAAAAACTAGGAAATTTCTGATTCTACATTTACTACTAATTTGGTCACTTTCGTGACCAGTGGTGACATCTATGTGTGCTATTCGGTTTTTGCTATATTAATCTTTCTCTGGCTAACAAATCCACTGTAAGAGTTGAAGCTGCTGTGATCTAGAAAGATTTGGTTGTTAATAGTATACAGTGTTAAGAGGAAGCTGTAGTGAGAGGAGTGAAATATAGTGCATCTTCTAATAGAGAATAGTACTACGGTGGGGTAACTACTGAAGTCCATTGTATTTTCAGGTTATCAGCAATAATTGCTGTCAGCATTATACCCTTTATATCTAATTACGTCTTTAAATAAAGCCATTTTCGTAAAGCATTTTCTCTTCCTCCACATAATGTTTTATGATTCAGGCATCTGATGATTCCCCAAGAGAGAGCACATTGTATACAGATTGGCCCCATTATTGCAAACCATATAACAATGTAATACTATAGTCTGTTACACGTTATTTTTCCAATTATCATTTCTCACTTTTCTTACAGATTGCAAGCAGAAATTAATAGCATTGGGCAGTATAAGAGTATGCTAATCTGATTTGTCTCTCCCTGAAGATTACTGTCTATATGCTGTCCATCCTGCTAGAACACTTTACCTAAAAAAAAGTTTTATATCCTATCAATACTCACATATAACATTAAAAAAAAAGAGGAATTCAGTATTATTTATCTGTGTGTTTTCATGGAAAGTAAATTATTTCAGGTAATCGAAACATTCTCAATATCAACAAGATCTGAAATATAAAGCAGGTATCTTGAAATCCAGGGGATTAAATGCACTTCACCTGATTGTGTTTATGTAACACATGCATGAATTGCTGATTTGATTCTCTTTTTCTTTGACTGTATACTTGGTTTTTTTCCCTCTTACAAAACAGAGAAATACTTCCAATGTTGCTAGTTAAGAAAGTTTCAGACACACTCAGGCCAGCCTCTTTCTATACAAAATGGCTCAATTGATACATCTTATTTTTACTGTAGAGGAAGTTGACGTTGTCTAGAGCTGAACACTTACAATATTGAAGGCGTTTACACTTAAGAATATGAGTATACTGAGTGGGAAAACTGTTGGGTTTGTGTCAAACCAGTCTTCAACAGAGACATGGAATTTTTTGACCTTTCTTTTAAAAAAAGTAAGTCTTAAGTATGAGACTAAATCTTTTCTCAGGAAACAGATGTTTCTTTGTGAAACTTTAAAAAAGCTGCACAATACCCCAAAAGAAATGCCAGAAAATGCCCTGCTGTACCTACTACTAGTAACAGCAGAGCTTAAGTAGACATGAGGTTCTGGAATATTTCAGTGAGATTTTCAATTTCA
This sequence comes from Piaya cayana, assembly GCA_013389865.1. NCBI lineage: Eukaryota > Metazoa > Chordata > Aves > Cuculiformes > Coccyzidae > Piaya > Piaya cayana. The sequence continues at coordinate 185,380 of WAAB01007518.1, read as the reverse complement.
GGTCAGGGTTTTCAGTGAAACAGCGTCATGCTGGTTGAGATGCTACAATTATTTTGTCAGCTTTGCATCCAGCCAGGGCTTTCATCTGGATTATAGGATGGGTTTGAGAGCTGTTGGTTAGAGCTTTGTTTTTTTTGGTTTGGGGTTGGTTTTTGTGTTTGGGTTTGGCTTTTTTTCTCCTCCTGTAGTGTAAGCCCTGACAGCAAAGATGAGAGCTGGGAACAACTCAGAACTAAAGATTCAGAGGAGATAAGGTACCATTTGAAGTTTTCTGTTTGTGATTGGGTTACAAGTTTAAATGATGAGATTATACAGTTACTTTTACTGAGTAAAATACAAAATTGATGTGGAATACGTGGAGCATATTTTCCTGAGCTTAGTAATATTTAAGTATAATATCAGAGAGAGGCAAAATTTGATATAGCTGACTTCCTCACTGTGTGAAAGCCATAGATGTTAATAGCCACAAGAGTAAATTGCATCATGAATCAATCTATTTTTTTTTTCTTGCTTAAATCTGATAGTTTTGTTAAGTGTGTGACTGATAAAGCCAAACTAATGTGTGCAAGTGTACTGCTGGCATGTTTTCAATTTTTTTTCTGCTACTTTGCTTCATTTTAGTTATAAACCTTTTTTTATTAAGGGAATTCATTAAGAGGAGAAAGGAGCAATATTCTGTTAAAAAAATAATGTGTTAAAGTGACTTCTTAGCATTGCATATTGATCAAAGCTGTCTGAATGCCAATGAGTTAGGTCTCCTCCAATCCTCAGTAGCAGCTGATTCAGCTTTACTGGTGGTTGTTCTCAGACAGAAAAGAAAGAGTTGAAATTGGTAGTCCTTTTTATTAATTGAGTTTGCCTTTTTCTTAAGCATGTCATTAAGATGAGGGAGGAGGTGTGAGTGTGGGGGACTGTTGATTTCTCAGTGTTTGCAAATTTTTAAACTGTTCGTGTAATTCATTACAGGTCTTAAGAAAGCAAGAGGAATTTGTAAATACTCAAGGGGTACAAACTATAAATAAGTTGAAATCCTTTAAATTGATCTGCATTAAAGATACGCAGACTATATATGAACAAATATATGTATATTAGCTAATATGAGATGACATTTTTGTTTCTTCTGAAGTATCAGTTGCCATTTAAAGTACTAGGTGAATTATATGTTTAAAACTAAATAAATCTAGTTTTTAGATATGAAAGTTAATGTATAGAAAATCAATGGAAGAGAGGGAATGGCTGCCTTTAAAGGCTCAGTTATGCAGTAGTGCCTTGTATCTGTATCTATTCAAAAGTGATCTCTGTAAGTGACTCAAAATGTTCATTGTGTTCCCACATTTATTTACTGTCTAAACTATTGACCAGACAAAGTGAACTGCTGACAGGTTGTTTTATCATTTTTCTATTGTCTCTACATGCAATTAAACATAAAAAGTTCACTGTCAGGTAGCATCAACAGCAGTCTCCAACAAAGAGAGAAAGCATGTAAGAGACACATTATTTATTAAAATAAGAAAGATTAACTAGATGAGAAAGAATTTTCATTTTATATTCATTGAACTTAGATGAAAGGAAATTTGGAGTAAGTACATTCTTCCCTTTTCCTTTGAAGTTACTTTTCATTTACTTAAAAAAAAATATATATGCATACATGCGTTTATGCCTCTCTAGTTATGCCTGTATGAACCTGCAGATATGTTCCAATCATTACACAGTGAAATGTATAAATGATTTCATGTGACTGTGAGTTGCACTAGAAGCATGTTTCTTCTGTACAAATACATATGTTCCTAGTTGCATTAACTCCCAGCACAGAGTGGTGTGTTGCACACATGAGAATTTCTTGTACCTTTTACCAGTAGTAATTTTAGTCTTGTCTTACTATCATAGCACTTGTGGCTCAGGTGGCTGCAGAGTCAGAGCACAGTGCAAACAATATAGGTAGTGATCAGCATAACATAGACTTAGAGACTGTAATGGAAAGCGGAGATTTCAGTCTCTGCTGTAATTCTTTTTTCACCGTGTCTTTTGTCAGACAACTTTAGAGCAAAACATGAACTCAAAGCTGCAACTTGCAGAAGTGGGTAACTGCAATAGGCAAGTGGAAAATAAGTCTAGAGAGCAACTTTTGAGAGGAAGGACTGCCAGTGCTAGATAGTGCTCCACTCATTCTTCCTTCATTGCTGGTGTATATTTGATGGAAGATGGGCTCCCATTGTGACTGCTGGAAAGTGCAAAGGTTTCAGGACCAAAGTATTGTCCTAAGGACTGTGCTACACAGATTATACCCCATAGAGCTTTTGATATACCATCTCAGAGGGCACCTGTTTGTCAGAAGTTCCTTAGCAATCAAGCTTTTAGAACTGCATCTCCCTTTAAGTTATCCTAAGCCATGTGCTAGTCTCTTTAAAGTATTGATTCCTACACAGTCCTGTTGTGGGAAGATTTAAAAAACCTGATTTTATAGATGCAAGTTATAATTGATTCTAGGTGCACACAGAGGAATTGAGTAATTTCCTTAATCAACAGCTCACAGCCACTTCATAGTGGATAATTCTTGTCACTTGCTGAGTGAGAGCTGAGATAGGGTAACAAATGCTTTAGGTGAGAAATGGTTTGAGAAGAAAATCCACTGTGCACAAACCAGTAACGTTTACATAGCACACACCATGCCCTGGAGACTTTTGTGCAAATGTAAAAGCAACTGTGCAAAAGCAAACTTGTTTAGAAAAGAAACCAGATTTGTTACAGCTGTTGGTATCTAATAAACCCACTCCAGAAAAGACTTAATTTCTGTTCTTTTGATGGCTTTGTGGCTGGACTTCCAAAACTTTCTTGTTTTCAATCAGGACTGTTTATAGTAGTGATCATTTGTATTCCAGCCTAACTAGGTAGGTTACTCTAAAGATTTTTCTGGCTGTTTGTGTTCTTTCCTCCCTCTACAAGAACAGATTTCATTATTTCTCCCTGTTTACACCACCCAGAAGTGGTTAAGACAATTATTATTGCTGTCATATTGGAGACAGGCAAAGATTTGCCATAGACAGATTTGTCTGTAGTCATACATACCTCACATTGACGATAATGCACTTTGCATAAATTTATGTAATGTAAAGCCAGTTTGACATGCTCAGTATCCTTTTGTTTACTAGAAGAATGTAAACTACCTCAGATTTTCTCAGTGCACTGAATAATTATGATTTTTTTTTTAGATTTACTGAATTTTCACTGTCATAATTAACATGTGATTTCATACATTTCAGTTTAGGATTAACCACTTCTACCCTTCCTCATTAAACAACGTATGCTGATCCCCTTTGAATTCAGCAGCACCCTTCAAATGTGAGAACATTTTCATTAAAATGACACATTATCTAGTACCAGATATTTCTCCCTCTCTACTTCTCCAGAAAAGAGGGCTTAGTAATCTGGCAGTGCTGTGCTTAACAATATCCAGCTGAACCAGACATGTTATTCCTCAGTTCTTTTTCATCTTTCTATGTTTTTATATCAAAGCCTTATGTTGTAGTAGTTGATTTGGGGAATCAGTAGTGCATAGACTTAATTCACGATTTCCCAAATCACAAGATTTTAGCTTCCTTCGGAGAAATGTAATCATAAGAAATATCATGCGTACACCTTCATTTTATGATGAAAGGTTTTATTTTCAATATTGAATTAAAAATGCTAAATGAAAATTAAGGTAATGTTTTTCCATATTTCTGTTGTTCAAAGGAGAGCCTTGAGGCAAAGATGAACATCTCCTAAACACTCTTTGTATTTCCACTTAGAAAGGCATTGCCAGAATTTCTGAGTGAGGTTTTAAAAATTATTTTCTCTCTCATTATTTACGTAATTATCAAAGCTTTAATCTTGATGCTTTGTTTGTCTCATACTACCACTACACGTGGATTTACTAACAGTAGGGTTCATTAATGTTGGGTTTCTATTATCTATTCCTTTCCTTTCATCATTAATACTATAGGATTTTAACTTGTAAGTATAATGCTGATAGATAGAACAAGTTGCTTAATCAGTGACTTCATCTTTTCATCATTGAGGTAGTACAGTGACTTACTGTTAAAGCTAATGAAGTTGCTAGTGAATTTAGAGGAAAAAAACATTAACTGCAGTCATTTAAGATAGTAGAATTGAAATTGGATTTTAATTCATAATGTTGGTAACAGTAATGACTTAACAGATAGAGAAAATGATCTTATTAGACTTTGCAGGATATCACGTCTAGAATTGTGAATGAAGTCTATGTTTCTGTGGCTGTTTTGCATACATATCAAAGTAAATACCAACTTTCTCTTAAGTAAAAAATACCAGAAGAGTTTAACAGAAAATGATGATGATTCAGTTCATTATTTCAGTTCACTGTTAAGATTATTTCTACTGTTGGGAACACTTAAAAAAATTAGTGATATGTATTTCTAGAGATGTTCTTATACCTTCAGGTAGGTCAATGCTTTAATTGCTACTTTGAGCATGCAAAAATAAATAATGGGATTAAGGAAAGTCTCAGATCAAGTTAACTTTAAAAATATGATGGAACCAAGTCTCCTTGGTTCTGCATACATTCTTGAGAAGGTACTCTTGATTGTGGTCTCAGTTGAGGCATTTTAGTTGCATCCTGATGAGAAAGCCAATTTCATTCACTAATAATTGTCCCTGCCTGTTTAGCCGTGTTTTCTTCCAAAGGGAGCAAGACCTTGGGATGGTTCACACTGTCTCTTTGCCTGCTTGCCATGTGGTGCAAGCACAACCATTATATCCCTGTGGCCACTCACAGCAGCTTATAGAAAGCATTGTAGCTATTCACATAGAGTAGATAAAATATGCTAATAAGTGGGATTTAAACTGTGTGCAGAAGTATGAAAATAAGCGTATTTCAGTGTTTCAACAGTATTGCTTGGGTTGGATTAGGATTTTGGAATGAGTCAGAGACTTCTGTAAACAGCATTGGCAATTAAGCAAGCGCTTCTCTCATTCTAAGGAAAACAAGGATATAATGTGACTAGAAGAGGAGCTGCCTAGCAAATGTAAAATAGATTATGACCCAAGCATTTGTTACTACATAGTCCTTGTCACTTTACACTTCAGAACAGGTGTTAGCCACAGCCTCTTGGCAAAATTGTATCTTTGCTAATTAAATTTTGCCCTGCAAAATTCCCCCTGAAATTTTAATTGGATTTCGTATTCTTCGCTGTATGGCATAAGTTGTGTGAGGCGGCTTTGTGCTGTAAATGGCTGCACTTAATTGATAGGTTACATAATCCTCTACCCCTAATACAGTGTCTTATAATTTCTGACTTGATTTTAGATTTATTAACGCTGGTAGCTATAGTCCATAAAATCTTCATCAGATGAAACTCATTCTTGTTTTCTCTTCCCAAGTCTTCCCAAGTGATTTTATTTGATAGAAACTGTGTTAGAGAATAAACTCAAGGGAATGTACAGGTAGAACTGTAAAGCGTTTCCTTCTTCCAAAAAAACCCACCAAAACCCAGCCTCATCCATACTGAAAATTGATTTTTAAAGCATGTATAGTATGAAGACAGATTGTAGAATGAACTAAGCTGAATCGTTTTTCTCGTGAGGGACACGTATATTGGAAATATGCTACCAATATTTTTCTAGACCATTCACAAGTTAGCACTTCATACCACACTATGGATTAATTTGTTCATGCCTTAGATATATACTTAAACTGGATTTAGGTATCAATAGAATCATAAACACTTTATAGTCTAGCAAAGCTGAAATTAAGGCAGATAGCTTGAGAGCAAAATCGTTTTCCTTGGGTTTTTTCCTAATATACTTCTAATTAATTTTCCTTTTTAAGATGGGCTGTTCTTTGTTGCAATACTTTTTTTTTTTTTTCTCTCCCAAGTTTTATTTGATTTTTTTGCTTTCCTGTAATTTAAGTGCTAGAATACTTCCAAGATTTCCAAACTGGAATTCCCTTGACAATGCCACTTTTCACATGATTTAGTTTCTAAAGTTGTCTAGTGTTGTCATGGTGGTAAAAGCAACTGTTATCAAGTACCCAGTGTTAGCCTTTCTTTCTGATCACCTTCTGAGCCGAAAAAAAGTCTATTGGCAGATCCTCAACAACAGGTGTAAACCTTTGTGAGTTTATTGACAGTCAGCACTACCTGAGCATCTGCCACTGGATTGCTATCTGTTTTTAGAGAACAAATTCTTACTGCAGTTTTTGAGTTACCAGTGGCTCTGAAACACTGACATATGGTAACTTTGCAGAACACAGATGATGCAAGTGCAACTTCTGATCTGCCTGCTTTTGGTAAAACTGCACACTCGAAATATTCTTCTAAAAAAAGTCAGTAGAAGTTCTTTTTCAAAGAAGACGTCATATGCAGTTCAGATGCAAGTCCTGAGGAATTTTGCCATTGTCACATACAAGAAACATGACAGTTTGGTGTTTTCCTAGTTTTCTTTTTTTCCTGATATTAATTGTTATTTATATGACATCTTTCTTGATCTACTTAATATTCAAGTTAAACAGAGAATGTAGCATGTGTGGTTCTATGCATTTGAGCATGTATTTGTACTGTTGAGAGTGAGTAAACATTTCAAAACCTAGATACTTAGTAAGAAATTTAGCATATGTTTGCATAGATTTTCAGAAAAATCTCCATTTCTTTTTAACCTATATTTTGCTGGTTTTAAGATATTACTTGCTTTTTTGGCTACAAAATCTTTAAATGTTGGGTTTTATGTTAATTCCGTGTCTTCAGCTGTTGACCTTTTTCCAAGTGCACTGATGATCCTACAGAAAATGTTAACAATATAGTGCTATTTTCCTTGTTTAATGATGCGTCAAATACTTACAATGAACGGCATCTTGAATGCATTTGAGTTAGTGAAGAGGACAATGCTTTAATCGCTGCACCATCGATTTTATTTTATTTATTCTAATTAGTTTGGCCGTCTGCCTCTTATGTAAATGGTTTCATCCAAAACCAAACCAACCAAACAAAAAAATTGGAAGGAGAGTTACGGTTAAATTGCTGTCCACATAACATTTAATATTATTAGTCCCTTTTCCACTTTCTGTCCTAGTAAGTGTTCTACTGATTTTGATCTGTTTTGTAATTTTATAATTGTGGTTCTGCTATTGGAAGTTGGTTTGGGTTTTTTTTTATTGGTGATCTCCAGTAAGGCTGCAGGGAGAATTTGAAGTGTGCCTGAGGAGATGCAGAGGCTGAGCACATCGCATAAAGCTCAGTGGCACGTCCTCTCAGAATGCTACTCCTCACCATCCTGCCCTTGGCATTCAGGTATTTACTCTACTTGTATCACAGGAATATGGGTGCTGTGTTTTTTCTGGAGTTGGGGATGACCTTCTCTTTTGTGTTTGCATACGATTATATTTATAGTACTTATTAGTGTTTACTGTTAGCCAGACAGTTCCATAAAAAATGAAGAATCTAGCCTGTGTGGTTTCCAGTAAGGACTATTTCACTTTTTGTATGTATCTTTACTAATAATTTTTCAATAGTGCTTTATTGTTAGGAGTTTGCAGACCTGATTTTTTTTTGTTTCCTTGAAGAAGAGGTGTCCTATTTATTTCCTTTTAACTCATCTACATTTGTTGTCTCAGTGACTCTTAATACTTTACAAAGAATCAGACTCAGTCTGTGGTTTTGTGTGAGTGCTTAGTACAGGCATGGTAATAAAGTATTTCTTAGCCATTTTGCCCTGTACACACAAGTTGGATGTAATTACAGACCTAGTGCCCAGGAAAACACTGGGTTTAGAGCCATTCCAATCATCTAACGGCTTCATGAGAAGTTCCAACTGGCTGTTAAAAGCCACCTGGGAACAGTTCAGCTCTACAGTGTTCCTATTTCTAACTTGTGACCAAATGACATGATAAAGCTCTAATGAGACATCTTCAACTCAGTGCCTTCCAAAAATACATGTTGCTTATTCCTAATTATTCTTTGCTATATGGGAGGCCTTTCATTCTAAGCTTTGGATCAACTTTATACAGTAATAGTAATAAACTATTTCCTAATAAATGCTTACAGCTTGTACATACTTACAATGTAAGCAGATTGCAGTAGTGATTCAAATATTATACAAAGTTGGGAGCACTATATATTGGACAGTAGCTTAATAAACATGTTGACAAGGTAACTCTTGGATAGCTGTGGCATTGATGTGCTCCTGACCCATGACAGCCTGCTGGAGCCTGAGGATGGTACAGAGCAGGGGAGGAATCCATTTTTCATGTTTATGATAACAGAACTCACTGAAACACGGAAATTAAGTGTTCCCTGCAAATAGTAATTTTCTGATTCATGAGTCTCACAGACATGTACAGGATAATACTTTCCAAAGGAAGGACAAAGTTAGAAAATAGGAATATAAATGTAGATAGTAGATTGTAGATAGTAAGGTTACATTAGGACTGTCACTGCACTGGGAAGAAGGCAGTTCAAGGCCACAGGCACAGGTATGGAGTACTGTGGGGTCATATTAAGATACTGTTAAATTACTTGAGCTTTTGTTTTTGTGTTTGTAGTTTGAAACAGAATTTGAGTCATAATCTCCTCAAGAATGAAGCTGTGCAGTTGTGTCAGAAATATATAACGAATATGAAGTACTAATAATATCATCTTCCATTGCTGCCTTGTGTATTATACATTATTGTATTATTCATGTGTTTTTCTCTTAGTTTTTTTGAAGGAAGGGTGTTTATTTCAAAGACATGAGAGGTGAAGTCCACATGGGGCTTTCAGCATAAAGATGTAGTAGTGCTTTAACTTCTGTATTTGAGGTCGTTTCCCTTTTATGTAAGTTAGAATATTGTACTGGGTTCTTTTTAATGAACATTTACATGCAGATATCCTGCTTTTCCAGCCCAAGAGGCAACCTTATGTAATACATATTTGCATATTGACACAGTTACAATACTAGAGCTAGAGGAAACTAGAATAACTAAAGTCAACAGCATGTGTTATAATTTACTTGCACGGAAAGTTCCCTTAAGGGTTAGTATTATCTTGTCTCAATCACATTTGCTTCAAAAAATAAGCATAACCTCGAGCAATGCCTGGAGTTGCTACTTAGAAGAAAATTGAATATTAGAAAAGTTATGGAAAGTTTTGTCAACTTAAAAACTTTTGAAATGTAGTGATGAAGTCCTGGTGTGGTACCTGGGATGCAAAACTAGAGGGGAATACAGGATACCAAGTGAAGCAGGATATTACCTATAGTGCAGTATTTAAGACGGCTTTATGTTAATTTAAAAGCCAAAACTTAAACTGGACTAGAGGCAGTGAAGTGTTCTGGTGAGGAGGATGTGGAAGGAGGTTGCGTCTGCCATGATTTCACAGAAGGCTTACCAGCATGTCTGGGGCTCTGCAGGGTTACAGTGTTCTATGCCAGCTAAATGCAGAGAGATGAAGTAGATTTCTCTCTCCTTCTTTAGCTTTGTCCCATCTCCTGTTAAAACACTTCTACTTCCTGCTACCTTGTGCATACCTATCCACAACCATTAGCATCTTGTTACCCACCACGTAACTTTTCTTTGTATACCATTTCTACAGCCTGGAGGGTTGGATGTCAAAATAATTTATTCTTGTCTCTTTCAGCATCCTATGAGAGTAGCTGGGATTCTGCCAACAAACCTGTGCTGTCTTTCCTGATATAGGTGTCACAACAGAGTTCCCTACAGAAAAGTCCTCTGAGCCTTGAGGCAGGCAGCTCCCACTGAAATGTATTGAGAAGGCAGAAATTTGGGTTCTGATACCAACCAGGCTGTGTGAAGGGCATCTAGGAGTATTACAGTTTTGAGCAAATATTGATGCGGTTTTAACAAGATTTGGGTCTATAATTAACATTCCTATAACATTCCTGGTACTGTATCAATAATTCTCCATAGCAAAGGTACATGCAATTATCCTTGAAAAAGCTTTTGGAAGAGAGAGGACTTATCCAGATAGGAAAGTATATTAAGAAAAAGTTCCCCAATCTATATATACACACATACATGGACTTTAAAATGAGTCTTCACGATAACTTGCTCATTACTGAAGAAAATTTTTTTTGTAAGCTCAGCTAAATGTTCAAACTGAACCTTATTTCTACATGCATAAAAACGTGGGAATTTTTTATGTTCTAATGATGTCTAGCTCTTATCAGGAGCAGATTTTAGCATATTGTTGTTGGACAGTCAATGAGAACCATAGTTGTATTCTTTCATGACCAGATCTTTACTTAAAAATAGAAGTAAGTGGTTTAGATAATATAAGGTTTTGCAGGTAAGGACAGGATAATATACCAGAACATTGCCTCACACCACATTGCAAGCTAACTTATCTTAATGAATATTTTTCTAAGCTGAACAAATATCATGGGCACCAGGCAGCAGGGCTTTCTTCTACATATGACATTCTCCTTGTGGCCTTGGAATTTTAACAGAGCTATGGAACAATTAAGCAGAGTATTAATGGTGTTTCATAAAAACTGTTAAAGTTGGTAGAGGTTGCTCATTTGTCTTTGGTTTCTTTTGTTGTTTTGTACATTAGCATTTGAAATGTTGGCTGATAGTGGGTTATAGGGCATGTCTGAGCCCCTTTATCATTTCCAGAGCATATATAATTGTTTTGGAACACCAATTTTCCCCCACATGAATTTCAAGTTACATAGCAAAATGACAAAAATGTGTAGGAATCAGCCGAAACATGAGAATAATTATAGGTTGCAATGATAAAATTAATGATAGGGTGCAAATATAAATATTTGGTTTGCCTGTTTGATTTTTGTCCTTAATGAAAGGGTGGACAGAGAAAATAAATTATCTTTTACACCCACTCAGTGTGGATGTACATTTTACTGTAAAACTTCTGTTTCTGGAACATGCTCTGTGCTTAAGACTTGAAGACGGTTGCTAAAGATGATTTTCAAATATCAGAAACAGTCTTCAGTTTTATGTAAAAAGTTAGGGTTTAGGGTATTTTTATCAACCTTAAAAACTAACTTTTTGAAATACATTTGAGGAATTCAGTATATGTTTGCATCAAAGTACAAAAAATTGTTCCCTCTGCTCCCAAGTTGGATCTTCAGTATGCAAAAAGATAGCAGTACTTTTGAATTAAATCATTACTTATACATGTGCTTCATTTAAAACCATGTAAGAGATATCAAATTTGATTCTTTGGTTGATGAGAGTACCATGTAAAATCTACTCCATTTTTAGCCAGTTTGTAAGTATAGCCTCATTAATACAAATATTTCCTCAAATATACAGATTAGATACCACCACGTTAATTTGTTCAGGTGCACACAGGCATGGCACTAGAAATTTGCCAAGTGAAGGCTCAGCACAGGCTGAAAGGGGCTGATTAGGTTGAAGATACTGGCAGGTCTTCAAAACTGGTTGAGGAAACGTACTGTTGACAGAATGAGGCCAGGGTAATAGCATAGGACCAGAATGATGGTTTTTACTGCCTCAGGTATTTGTGGCTTCCTGCTACTCATTCAAAACAACCCTTACTGACTTCTCACGGGTGATATTGCCCTCACTACGCTCAGTAAATTTATCCTATTGATATGGGCTGCTTATGCAAAAATGTAGCGTAGATCTTTTAAAAGATCAATGGAGTCAATAATTTTTTATGCTGTACATGTTTAATTATTCACTCCCTTAGGAAACAGATTACCAGAACACCTCACAAATCCACTGGAAGTATTATGGACAAGAAGTGCTCTTGTCCACCTGTTTGTTTATGGATTTTATATAATGATCCAATTAGTATTTAAGTGATGCATGGTTCATTTACTAAATTTTGTTCAGGTGAAAATTTTTAACCGTGTATATTAAATGTCTGCACTTAATTATAATCCTTCTTACACTGGAGGGTTTGGGGTTTGGTGAAAGGTTCAAGTAGGCTTCTAGTAGTCTCTTGAATTTTTGAGATAATCCTTCAACATGTATATCACAGTTCAGTTTCATGGGAGGTGTACTTTGTTTCTTATTAAGGTTAAATCTAGTGAGCTAGGTGAAGCACACTTTCTCTGTAACCACTTTTCAGTGGCAAAGCATTGGGTTGAAGATACTTCTTTTTATTTAACATAGACTTGATTTCATGGCCTTTATGTGGAAGAAAATAGTTATGAATGGTGCAGTAACATTTTATTAAATCTTGAAACACAGTACATATTTTATATATTCACTTTGTATATTGCTTTGGAAAAAAAAATCCCATAGTCTGCTTATACCTGGTTGCACTTGTCTTTTCAGAATTATTATTGTCGCTTGAGTTCTGTTCATTTTGTGATTCAACGGCATTGAAAGAGATCATTTAAGAATTGATGTATTCATTTTTATCATGTTTGCATCAGCTGCGGTCCACACCTAAAGAACAATTTGTTATTTCTGCCTAATTGTTGCTTTCCTGAGCAACGGTTTATATCATCCTCATGATTTTATATCTCTGTTTCCTACTACATCTTTGAAGATTTGCTTTTATGAGAAGTGAAAGTAAATTTCATAGTTCTCCTGTGTAGCTGATAATCAAACTGAGCTTGGAGAAAATAGACCATTGTACTGGATGTCTCACTATTCAGCTTCCCCATGTTCTATCGTACTCTACTTTTAATTATAAATTAAACCAAGCTTTTGGTTTTATTCCCACTCATTAAAATGTCTCTTATATATAAGATAGATTTGTCATGTTTAATATAGTTACTTGTGTGTTCAGAAACTCCCTGTTTATGTGCTATGTTTGATGGGGAATTAATATTATTGCAGAATACTGCAATATTTGTATCCCCTTCAAAGATGATGCAGACTTAATAAATGTACAAAACTGACATATCAGTTGTCAACCTTCTCCTCAGAAGACATCCACTGCTGATTGAAGTAAATGAGTAAGATAATATAAACTGTGACAGAACTGTGGGATAGGGTATTTCTAGGTATGGTACAAAAGTTGCATGGTTACCTAACATTATTTGTTTGCTCACAGAAATCAGAGATGTAATTCTAATACGGAGAGAAATCCCTGAACTTCAGATATTTTAAAACATAGAAGTTATCTGGATATATTATACATCATTGTGTCTGGGCTGTGCTTAATACCTAAACATAGTACTTGGTCTGCAGGAAACACCAAGCACAAATGAATAATGGAGATTGGAAGAAAAAGATGAAGAGTGAAGAGTTTTCTAGCGTGTCATATGTGAATTCCCCCAGATCTGGTAAAAATTTATACTCCAAGTTACACAGAGAAGCACCAGCATGTAGCACTGCAGAGACTTGCACTGGCTACTGTGGTGGCCAGTTATTGCTAAAGTTTCAGAAAAAATATAATTCTGATGACACTGCACCTACTTTGGGCTAGTTAGGCATCGTTAGCTTCATACCACTAAGCACCACTGTGCTGCGGGTACTCATCTCTCTGTTACGTGAGGAACACTTATNCAAGTTACACAGAGAAGCACCAGCGTGTAGCACTGTGAGGAACACTTACACTTGCAAGGTCTCCACAATGTTGAATACAGTAACTTTTCAGATCATTCATACTGACGGAAGTAACTGAGCTTATGGAAGCAGAAATATGGCAAGAAATTTCTAAGTTCCAGGAGCTAGAATGTTTTTGAATAATATTAAACTGATATAGTTCTCACTGTCTGTTCCTAATCAGTCTTTCTTTTCCTAGAAGAATTGTAACAGTGGAAGTTTACTTATGAAAGCTTTTTTGTGAGAGGTGTCCTAAAGGGCAAATAATTTTCATTTAAATTATTGGGGAAAAAAATAGCAGAGACATTTTAATAGATTGTGCCAGGACACCTATTCTGTAAGTTACTAGGCTTACTGCAAGCAAGAATCAGCCTGAAGTGCCTACGTGAAAAATAAACTTGGTTCTGCCAACACCATGAAAAGCCTACTCTGAGCCCTGGAATCAATTCTGTAATTTCACTTCTTTATCAAAACACCTTTTTAAATGGCTTTATACTGTCTTATATGAGTTACTGAGTCACGTTATCTTTCTTCCCTTCTTTCTTCTCTTCACCCCACTCTTTCCAGTAAGAAAACATTTGTAGAGCTTGAATATAATGTTTTTTTTTATAATGTTACCAAGATAATCTAAAAATCAATACAGTTTCACTGTAGTCAGAAAATTGTACATACTCTTCTGTGTCCAAATCCTTGGAACCTTAGGGGAAAAAGTCTTTGAAGTGAAATGTGAAAACAAATGTAATGCTTTATGCAAAAGATAGAATTTGGAGGGAGTGAGAAAAGGAGAAAGCAGCAAGTATGATGTGCTTTTTCCAGTTTCTCTGATGCCGAATATCTTCCACAGCACATGGACTCTGAGTTTCCTTCTTCCCTTTGTATAAACCTATTGATTTCAGTGTGTGGTAACTTGTATTCTCCTCAGCTTTGAAGTTCTCTACAAATTCCAAGGCACTTCTTTTTCTTTCTTGCTGTGCTTTCAAATTAATAAGTAGATGGTGAAGCATGAAGTGATGCGGTGAGCCAAGTTTGAGTGTTCTTAAGGGGGTTGGAATTTCAAAATATGTTTAGGATGTTACGATTTTATAAGTAATTTTGCTGTATACTTTTCACATATGCAAAACGGCTGAGGAAATTCTTGAAAAAGGATAATTTGCTGGTTATGTTTAAAAATAGGTAAAATGCGTTTATATTGCTACTAAATGTGTTCCATGATCTGTAATATAAACAGGATTAACCATTTATTTAATTACCCATTTTTGTATAGCATTCATCTCTTGGTACAGGGCCTGTAGGTGTCTGGTTTCTTAATTAGTCTCATAGTCTAGGGCCTGAATTTAAATAAATTAATATGTCTTAAGACTGTCAGCTAAGAATATTTTGTATATTCTTAATCAAAACAGTTTGGTATAGATAGCCATCAGTTCTCTCCATTTTATTTTGGTAAGCTACAATATTGTGAGTAGCTAGGCAAAATGAATCAAATTGATAGCAGCAGAGATACTTAAGATTAAGTAGCTTGGTACTCATTCTCTACCTTATGAGTCCATAGTTTTTTTTATATTGTAAAATAATGTTGTGATTATTTTTCAAGAATGCTACGTGTATAATGCAACTTCAGTGTTCTCCACAATTTATATGCTACTCTTCTTCTAAACAGATGCTTTATAATAGCATTTGATACTTCCTGTAAACTGAATTCTCTGTTTTGTGTTGGCGAGCAAAAAGTAAGTACCTCAGGTGATCAGAAATATTGCGCAATGCCAGCTGAGCCTCCAGACCCACTGAGCAAGAAGCTTTTTGAAATGGGTAAATTCTTCTTCATTGTACTTCCATGCTGACAGTGTCCCGAATGGCTGATAGAAGATGTAACTAGAAAGACACTTTATTGGATAACCTTGAGCAGCCAGGATTAGGATTAAGACAGTTTCCATCAGGATCCTTTTGCCTCACTGCTTACTCTGAAATGGTTTTCCTTAGCTCAGACATGATGCTGGTTTTACACATGTATTGCCCAATGCTGGTCCAGGCATGCTCAGACATATTTCCTGATGGTTCAGAGCAGAGGGAGGTTGATATACGGCCTCAAAATCACCTCTGTTTTTTATCCTCATTTTCACTGGTTTGCCTGTTTATGTTGAATTTTTTCCCAAATCAACAAATGTCTCTTTAGGCTCCAGGTGCTACTATAGTATTATTAATACAGACCACTTGAATTCCTGCGTGCTATGCACACTGTAGATGCGTAGGTATCAATCTAAAATAAAGCCCAGGTGTCTTGTAAAAGCAAAAGAACTGTAAGGCAATGAATCCTGCTGATAAATCTTGAGGCTGTTAGTGAACTTGGCTTCTTTTTTTCCATTGTGTGGAGTTTCTGGTAACTCATGTTTCTAAATTCTCTCATTGCTTAGACAGTAATGCTGCAGATTTCATTTTGGGTTGTTTGTATGTAAAGAATTTCAGAATTTTGACTTCTCTTAAATAGACCTGAAAAAATAGGTGGGTTTATAGTTTCTGTACAAAGAGGTTTTTATTTTATGTTCTACTAGTTGTTTATTTTTCTTCTACAGTGCTTCATAATCTGTCATTCCTTGGAAGTACAGGGAGTGATAAACTCGCTGTCCATATTAATGGCAGTTGAGGCTGCTTTGCTTCTCTCACGGTTGGTGCCATATTACCAGGACAATGTATTGATTTGGTTGACTGCTGAAGTGTGATGCATGGCAGGAATGAGAAATTGAACTTTCTGCATGTGAAGTAAATCGTGCTGCTGATGATATATAAATGATTTAGGGAGAAGCAATCAATCAGATTCTCTCTTCTGGCAGCATTGCTAGATGCTATTTAACATATAGTAAAACAACAGTGCTTTTACAATCTGAACCAAATAGTGTTTTCTGCTAAACTCAGATTCTTTCAAAAATGACTTGCAGTATTTTTGGGTTTAGTATGCTTTACTTTCTGCATTACCAGCACGAACAGATAATTTAGAAGTATTGACATTGATTAATTCTGCCCTTTTTTTTTGTCAAGAGCCACAGATTATTCTTTCTAGACTGTCTATTACTATTTTAAATTGGTAGGTCTTTAAATCCTTAAAATCCTTTTTTTGCTTATAAGTAGAATTGTTTTGAGTCCCAAATACCTGCAGGTGGAGATTATAATTGCTGTAGGTAATTGGACTTCAATATCTGTAAAGCATCCACTAGAGATATAATGGGCCCATTCTCTCTTTTGGCAGATGTTCTGTGGATATTAGACTTGTATCCAGTTATATTTGGCTACTTTAGTAGTACACTATATCTTTAATTTACAGATAACTGCAACATTCTTGTCTCCCCTTCTCCATGTTAGGAAATGAATGGGATAATTATCCATCTTGGAAAGAGAGAGAAGTAAGTATTTTAGTGAAAGCTTGAAGAGATCCATACCAGCTAACAAGTCTTATCAATCAGTGTCAAAAGTTTCAGCTTAGTGTTTCCTCAGCACCATATGCAGCAGGGAGTTCAAGCGTTTGGGTGTGATTTGTGAAGTAGTTCTTGATATTTGCTTGGTATTAAGATTGTGGGAATACAGGGAGAATCTTAACCACATCTTCCTGGTAGAACAGTAACACTGGTGCTTTTGGCAGTCCACTGGAATGTAAATCCTGGAGTTTTTTCCTCTGTGAACCCTGGTATGATTAGGTGGATCAAGGCCAAACCATGTGTAGGCAGTAGGGCAGAAAAGATCTATGAACAGATGTTCTAACAAATAGAACATACATTGTTTTATTTTCTCTTACATAAAAAGTGGGATTTTTTCTTGCTGTAAGTTATTTTGGTATTTATTAGCTATGAGGTTTAGCAGTTAAATTATATAAAAACTAAATAAATTACTTTCATTAATCCCATTAAGTGCGGTAAATGCTAGTTGAATCCAGAACTTGCTGTTGGAGGACATGGTAAGTTTGAGGTAGAACATCATACTCAGCAGTATCATGGGGAATGATTTTTTTTTTAAAAAAAAACATAGCCAACTTATACATTTATTTTATTTTGGATTTTATATTGGTGTTGTCTCTGAAAGCCTAGAATGAGACTTGACAAATACAAAGTGGTGACAGACGAGGAAACACAAGTAAGCTGTCCTCCTTTTTTCTGAAGATAGACTTGTAACCAGAAAAGTAAAAGATACCATGACAACTTGATGGATTTCAGGTCTGCAGAAATTGCACGTTTCTCATACATTGTAATCCTTGGTAAAATGACTGAAGAATTTATTGCACTGAATGAAGGATTTGTGCTTCCCACCAATACTGAAACAAATGTGTTCCCTTTAAATGTCTTTCTGAAGTGGGCCTGTCTTGCTGTGAACACAGTCATTAACAGCCTCCATCCATGTACCACTGATCTTCCTGTAAGAGGACCTTTTAAAGCAAATGAAGCACATCTAGTGGTACTTAAAATCTGGTATCCTGCAGAGAATAGGAACAACTTACCAACAACCAGTGCTAACAGTAATTTCTCTTCCCATCAAACAACTGCTTCTCTGCTGGGAGAAGGTGCGTCAACATATGGAATCATCCTATGTACATCACAAAAAGGGCAGAGACTTCTTTCCATGCAGTATTTGGCAACATGACAACAGCTTTTGTTAGCTGGAGATTCAGATGGTAAGTAACAAAGTCTGTATGCTGGAATACATCTTTTGCAGATATCCACTGGAGAACCAAAGGATGGGGCCAGGCAGGACGAGACATTCAAACTCACAACCCTGGGAAGAGGAGAGGAATTACTGAGGTGTTACATTAATACTATCAGAGTCAGAGAACTTGATACAAACTTTTAGTACAAGAAGTGATGAGCATAAAAAACCTAAATTAAAGATTACAGTGTATTTCCAAAGGTTTTCAAGTTGAATTTCACAACTCGAGTCTGTTAGTTCCAAAACTATAGTGTTCTCAGTTATGTGGCTAAATACTAGTATTCCTCATTTTCAAAATGTTCAATATTTAGACATGCTGCAGTACTTAAAGGTTATTTCAGAAGGAAAGAAAGTTTTCAAGTATTGGGCTCTTCCATTTTTTTATCTTTATGTTGTGGAAGAAATGGAACAAGTTTAGTGGTAGAAATGAGAGAGAGGGAGAGGGTGTAATTGGGCAGTTTCAGAAAATTGTAATTAAGCAGCAAGATACATTGTTGCCTCATGAGAACAAAACAACTCCAGTTTCCTGGGTAAGTCTGTTATTTGACTCTTCTGAGGTAATTAAGTTGATGCTACAGAATGATTCAAAGTCAGTTTTAGCAACAGTCTTGACTGAAGGGAGTATACCTTCCTTAGCCATTGGAAATCATTGTGCTAAAGCTATTCTTATCTCTAAATACAGCATTTCTTGGTCAACGTGCAACAATTTTGTGCTGTAAATATCATCTGAGTCAATTCTATGTGGACTGATAAAAGTTTTCTTGTGCAAAGTTGCATTAAGTGAAAAACAATGTTTAATCATATGTTGGTCTTCATGAGACGCTTCAAAGCTTATGAGTCCTGATGATTAAAAATGCAGATTTTAACATATATTGTTGTATCACAAAGTGTATAAGATGCAACAGTTAGATGGTGGTGTCATGGTTAATGCTTGTTTGGTTAGGGAGTCCTTTTACTGACAAATAGCAGTGATCTTAGCTCTTTTTCATAGCTTTCATGTTTTAAACGGAACAGGTAACATGCAGTAAATGCAAAGATTGTGTTATCTGTGAGATTCTTTGACAGAAAATCAGTATGGAGGAATTTAGCCAATTTTTTAAATGTCACTGTACAAGCAGAGGAGAGAAGGTAAATGTTATGGAAAGTTATTAGTCCATGTTCACTTATTCCTTCAATGAATCTTGGTGAAACAAGAGAGAAAGGTTGAGGGGAAACAAATCCGTGACCACTGACGTAAGCTATTTGTTGATATGAATTTAAGCTCTGTTTAGTAGTTATGGACATGTCAAACACATATTTGTTCAACGTTGTACAGACTTTTTCCCCTTAACTTTCAAAGCTTTTCTAGAAGTTACAAGCTTCTTTTTCTTTTGTTGATGTCATCGGGTAGAGGTGGTGAACCTTAACAAAAAAAGGAAGATGGCGAAGAACTTATTTTCAGGAATTTAAAAAAAATCTATTCTTTTCTTAGTTTTATTGTCAGTGTCAGCAACTTTGAAAGAAGAGCAGGTTCCATCTTGAATTCTTGATGAGCTGTTCAAAACCTGTCCTGTATGAGGGAGATGGCTATGATTCCTTAAATTAGTTTTCGATTTTCTGCCCTCAGACTACTTCAGATTTGCTGCTAGCCCCATGAAGAGCAAAATGAGAGTTGTGTCTGGGATTGCTATCAATATATTATAAGAATGTAACTACCAAAATACTTTAAAACTTTCTGTATGTTGATTATAGTTTTATGGTTGTTTCAGTGTTTTTACAGATTGTTGGGTTCATATCTTCAAGCTTACTTGCCTTCTCTGCTGCTTTACACCTGGATTATGCTCGGATTATCAAAAATTAATGATGCATGAAGACAGTTTTATAGTTTCTCGGTTATCACAAAACGCATTATCTGCATTACTTCTTGAAATTAAGTGCTAATTGATCTCTCCAAAATGGTGGTTCATATAATTTTGTCCTTTGTCTGTGGGTGAGAACTTAAAATCAAGGTCAAATATATATAATTTTGTTATGTTAGTTTCCCAAAAGGTCATAGTCATTATTATACCTCTGAATTGTCTTCTTTATTTTCAATTTTCAGCAATGAAAGCCCATAAAAGGCTACAAACCTTCATGGATCTCTTATTTCCTGGTTTAGTAGCAGATTTATTTCTGATGTCTACTGCTCAGTTCTGTATACCAACTCTGGAGTGTGCAAGCTAGCTCAGTTGCCATTTGGCCATCTCAGATTCATATTTCATGCATGTATTTTATGACTGTGTGAACACGTTCTGTCTTTTGGGTTTTTTGTGGGTGGTAGGATGTTTTTTATATGGTTGGGAGTTTTTTTTCCTGGATACTTTTTTGCCATCCAGATCAATGGCTACAGTTCCACCTGCTATGGTTGCTTTTTACCAGAGCCCCCATGAATGTGCCTCTTTATTGCATTCAAGCCATTATCAGAAGAAGGAATGGTGCTAGTTTTCCAAGTAAGATTTAAATGGTTTTGAACTCAAGTTTTTTCTTTCCATTTGTAATCAGATTATGAACTACATAGCACAGAGAGGAAACATGACAAGATAACTGTACACTGTACTTCTCTCTTACCCATTTTATTCTCGCTCTCCTCCTTCCGATGCTGATTGTGGTGCGCAAGGCATAGAAGCATCTCTCCCAGGCCTCACTTGATGACCCCAGTCATGTTTCTGTTACCAGTACTGATGTTTCGGCATCAGAAGTTACCTTAAACTGAATGTACAGTTACCATTTATATGTAGGATGTGTGTAGTCTTAATTTGTTATTAAAGGTTTGCTTTATGAATATATTGATACGTGTCTTTAAAAAAAAATGAAGATTAAAATACGCCTAGGATTGCCAGTTGAAATTCTATTTAGAATTACCTGTGTCTGCTTGTAAGTTTGTATCTATTGTGTTATTAATGGTTTCATTTTAGAAATACATTTGAAATTCTTTTCTGAGTTAATACTCTGGTCTGTTCTCCATCTTGTCAGAAGAGATGTGGTTAACTGTTTACTCCTGTTTTTACAGACGGCTATACAACCGATGACATTGAATTTTACTGGCGTGGGGGTGATAATGCAGTCACAGGAGTGACAAAGATCGAACTGCCACAGTTCTCCATTGTAGACTACAAGCTTATCACCAAGAATGTTGTTTTCTCTACAGGTTTGTGGAGGGGAAGCTAAAAAGGGAATTCACTGGGAAGACTTTTAGGAATGGGTTACTTCTTAACGTGCATTTCAGGATCTGAGCGAGAATTTTAGAAACAGGAATAAATTAGAGCAGCAACTGTGAATTTTGAAAGGAGCAGGTTTTATTACAGCTTTCACAGTGTAAAGTCATCACTTATTAACATATGAAGAGGATACAGTAGTCTTGTCGTGTTAAGGCTCCGTCAAATAAGCTGTATTTTCTGTTTTCCTATGAAAACTGATTAAGCCACTTATACACCTCAGCACCCTAAACCCAACAAGAAGTAATCCAGCCTGTAGGAAATATAGGAACCTTTCTAGTTCTATTTCTAGATGTTCCTTGTACCAAACTCTGACTAATTATTTTGTCTTTGCTGTAAAACCTTTAAAATCCTTGTTCTACAGGATGTGTAGTTTAGCCTATGCGAGCAAGCATATGACATTCTGAAGGCTGAAAAGATGCTTTGTGTGGAGGAGTATCAAATAAGATAAAATAAAAAGCAAGACAAGAAACAACTAGAACATTTCAATAGCACATTAAATCACTCAAGAGAGACAAGTCAGGTCAGGCTATTACTATGTGGTTTTCTCAAGCTGCTAGGTGTATTAAAAAAAAAAAATCTTCAAAGCCCGCTTTATTGATAGGGATAGAAAGCATCTTTGGAGGAGCATAGAAGGACGTTGTACATCCCAAATTTTTCAAAACCAAACAGAAACAGTACTTGAATATAGATGTCTAGGCCCCTATTTCAACAAAGTATTTCTGGTGTCCAGTGACAAAGGACGAGTGTTGCATTTCTTGGTGAGAAGGTTAGAATAAGGATTACACAGGTAGGCACAGCTTGTCAGGAAAGAAAAAAACCTTTCTATAATTTGCTGCTCTCAAATGTATGTGGCTGTTGATTGTTACCAGCAGATATGCACTTAGAGCATCCTTGTACCCCTAGATTATTTAATCCCAATTCTTGGTAGAAATTCTGCACCTGATTATCCTGGATCTTTCAACTCTTCACATACTCTGTATTGCATGAAACGATAAAACCAAAATGAAGGAAAAATGGTTTGGGGCTTTATACAAGCTGGTTATGGCCATACCAAATGCTCTCTTTTAGGTGCCTACCCGAGACTGTCTCTCAGCTTTAAACTTAAGAGAAACATTGGTTACTTCATTCTGCAGACCTACATGCCTTCTATTCTGATCACTATCCTGTCCTGGGTTTCCTTCTGGATTAATTATGATGCTTCAGCTGCAAGAGTTGCTTTAGGTAGGCATTTTTACACATCTCATGCAGTGTGCATTAGCTGAATACTTTTTCTTGCTTCTGGCCTAGTGGATAGTGCATGATTTGAAAATTAAATCTGTTAGATCTTTTTATGTCTAGCTTGTTAAGCTTTGTATTATTCAAATCGACATTTAAATAATCACAATTTAAATAAAAATTAAAGTGATTTCATGTCTGAATTAGCTAACTGTATAATCATTGTAACCAGAATTAGCTTAATTGTCTCAATGTTTTCTGTTGTTGTTTTACTGCTTTTTTTTTCTCCAAAGAGAGTGCACTTAGTTTGCTTTTTGCCCATGGCAGTCCAGAGTACACATACAACACTGTGTTATGGATTAGAAATTGTTTTTCCTTTCAGGTATGAATTAAATAAGGTTTTAACTAGGGTTGCATAGCAAACTTATGAAATTGACTGCTATTTCCTTACTGCTACCTTACATTCTAAAAGAAAACCCATTTCCCTAATTAATCGCTAGAGAACTTTTATATCTTATTGTTTACCAGATGTGTGTTTGTTTATACTGTGCCCCTTGTCAGAGGATGTAAGCATGTTACAAAAATAAATATGATTATCTATTGCCATTTTTTTTTTAATAAATTGGGCAGGTTCCTGCTACTACAGTCCTCATATAAGTAAAATAAGTAAATCACAATAAAAGATGCAATTGAGTGTTTGATATTTTAACTTTACTGTCTGAGTGTTACGATGCCTTTCTGTATAGAGTTTTCCCATAAGAATTCAAGACTGCAGGCATCCTGAAAATGATAGAGGAAAGCAAGATAACAGTGACTCTAAGCTGATAATTTTAACTGAGACTTGTTAGGGAAGGATATAGTTTAGCTAGTTAAAAACATACTCGTAGAGTCCAACTACTGGGTTTTCTCGTTTGTTTGAATGCAGTTTATTAAAGATGTAATCTTTTTTGCTGTACAAAAAATTGAAAGCAAAGATATGGAATATAGGCAGAGGTTGAGGGCAGGGGTTTTTTCCACTGAACAAAAATATCTCCTAGAATTTTCCACCTCTAGCTTTTCAATATTATGAGCTGTTATGGTAGAAAATTAAAATTAATTTAATCAACAGACTTGTCAATTTTTTTTTTCCAGGAATCACAACTGTGCTCACAATGACAACAATTAACACCCATCTTCGAGAGACTCTTCCCAAAATTCCATATGTGAAAGCCATTGACATGTACCTTATGGGATGTTTTGTCTTCGTTTTCATGGCTCTGCTGGAGTATGCATTGGTCAACTACATCTTCTTTGGCAGGGGACCTCAGCGTCAAAAGAAGGCGGCAGAAAAAGCTGCCAGTGCCAACAATGAGAAGTTGCGAATGGATGTCAATAAGGTAAATTGAAATGGGGATGTATTTTTAGCATTGCTAAAGGAAGGCAGACTTGCGCTTCTGCCACGCAGAGCTTTAGAATGTAATTTCATGTCGAATATGAGTGGAGTGGGATTATTATGATCTTGTCTTAGCTCTGCAATTCAACGAGGAATGCTGCCCTCTAGCCTGGAAAGCTGAATGGTATTTTTCTAAAGCATGTGCTCAGTTAAGCTGTACTGTGAGATGTTTTCTAAGTCAGGATGTAGAGTTAAAGGAACAAATCCAAAATGATGGCTATAGCTGATAGTCTAGCAAGAGCTGTATGGAAAGCTGGAAGATAAACCTAAATTTAATCTACTTCCATAAATCTTTCAGATGACCTGGATAAGAAACATTTGCTGCAGAAATGTTTGAAATCTTGAAAAGTTGTTGTATTTTCAGCCGAGAACACTGTTGAGACTAACTCAGAAACTGTTCAGAAATAAAGCATCAGCTTGCTGTGTGCTTAATTTTGGATCTAAAAATGGTTTCCTGTGGGTGGAGAATTGAGGCAGAACATACATTTGCCAAGATACACACTTCTGGAAGAGATATCCATTATGCTTAATGAAAAGGGAGCACTTATCATAATGCATTTGTCATTTTTCACTCTGACTGTTCTGGATTAGTTTCACACAGTGGCAAATCTGGGCTGAATGCTAGAATGTACTCGGTGAGAAATGTATAACTTTCATACACATGCAAAATTAGAAGGTTAAATAAAGCTAATGTTTGGGGGTTTTTTGGCATGGGAAGCTTTTTGAATTTGTAATTTGGCGTGATACTCTAAGGGAAAAAAAAATCAAAATAAGAATTTTAAAAAGGAATCTAAATCGGAACAAACCCCCAAGTGATTATTTATGAGGTGCAAACAAAAGTTTCATACAGCTCTAGTGGTGGAATTTCTTATTTTTGTTCAGAACTTATACACTACTATGGTGTGCCTGCAGACAGAAGAATATTTTGGTCTGGTTTTGCTGGAACAAGAAAAATGCATTGCATGCTGATAGCATAAAGTAGTTTTATCGGTTATAGTTTATAGTCTTTTAAGATGAAGGAGATATTGTCACGATTTCACTGATGTTGTCAGATTTCACCTATTCATGAATTTACTTTTTTCTTTCTAATTTGAGAGAAACATGAATGATGGTAAATGCATAATGATGAATTTAATTATGATGTTATGGTACCATAGGACAGATTTTAATATTGTAAAGTTCATGAAGACTCTACAAAATCTTTTTATTTCTATTGGTGATTTTCAGCAATGAAGAAAAAAAAAGCAAGCTTTTATTAACTTTGTCAAGTTTATTTTTAAAAATTCAGTTTCCCTTTAAACAACCGAAGATATTAACTTAGAAATGCTGTAGGTAATTTTATGAGACTAGATCTGTTTTTTACCCAAAGACTTACATTGATGGAAACTTAAGGTTCGTGGCTATTCAGGTATCACTCCTAGCTGAGGTATATTTCTGTATACTGTTTCACATGGGATATTTTCAATACAATTATTCATACATTGAATCTTTGAGGCATGTAACCGAATAGCCAAAGTCTAATGGCAAATTGCTAATCATGAACTAGAATGTGAAAGCAGATTCCCATGAAAACGGTATTTTCGAAATGAGACCAAAGGAACACTCCATCTCTAATTAGCATCCAACAGTGAAGGACTAATTTTACGAAGTATGAGTATTCTTGTGTCACATTACTAGATTTCTCTTGTGTCACTACATGGAATGCTATGGATTTGTTTGTGATTTCAAGTACTATCTGAGAAAAGATTAATGCCATGAGTAATAAACCTCAAAACATGAGAATGAGAATTTTTATACATCTCCGTTACTGCCTTCAGCACAGATGTTGTAAAAAAGATGGATGAATAGTTATTGGAACTGCTGTTTGTGACGCTGCATCTTTTATGCATTTTAGTCCAGGAAATCTGTACTAAATTTCTGCAGATTCCAACATCAATCCTTGTAACGGTCTCTTACAGCTTTCGTGAACAGCAAAAGGTGGTGAGAAGTGCTGTTTAGTCCTTCCATTAGTCCTACAACTACTTGTTAATACACACTGCCTTTATACTGTTGAATTCTCTGGCATGGAGAGGTTCCAGGGCAGGAACAGATGTTGGTAGTCTCTCTACTTTTGCTTAGCATTATTCACAAGATACTACAAAAGAGCCTACAAAACAGTAAGGAAACACTGTTCTTCCAGGATTGTGGTATCTGCTGAATCCAATGTAATCACTTGGAGATTTGGTGACTCAGGTGAAGAATGTCGCCTTTTTTCCATTTGATCAAACACCACCAGGCTGGTTGCAGAGCTTTGTCTGGGCTATTCCAATTGAAAATGTGGCCAAATCTTTCTTTAAATTTCACGTTATATTCGTGTCAAACACAGTCCATGTGGTGGGTTTGGTTTTGGTTTGGGTTTTAGAATTATAGAATCATAGAATGGTTTGGGTTGGAAGGGACCTTTTAATAGTCATCTCGTCCAACCACCTGCAGGGAGCATGGGCATCAAGTAGAGAAAGGTTGCTCAGAACCCCATCCAACTTGATCTTGAATGTTACCAGGCGTGAGGCATCTACCACCTCTCTGGGCAACCTGTTCAGTGTTTTAGTGTCCTCATTGTGAAATATTTCTTCCTTATAGTTAGTCTGAATTACCACAGAAGATAACTTCACATACTCCCTCATTTTCAAAGATAGTCAGCTCTGTTTGGGGTAAGAGGGAGGAAGAGAAGGAATTGGGCCCATGTCTTGATTTTCTTCTTGAATTCTGAAAGCTGAGTAATGAAATCATGGAGAAACTTAAAGGAAGATTCAGACTCAATTGCTAGCAGATACATTATCACAGATACGTTGAATCATACCAAACATGCTCAATTTTCTTTGCAGTGACTGGAGGTTAAAATGCCTGTGTGTATGATTGTTCCACTCTTGAAGCTTCTCAAGCTGCTTTAAGGAGTTTATTCCTTTACTGAAACTCATCATCTTTTGCCTTTGTTGAGGCTAATTGTACTCTGTAAACAGTCATGTGGTTGTTTATAGGTAAATCACTGGCTTCATACTCACTCTAGACATCCTTTGTTTATTTGAGGCATCATTCACATTATTTTCACACCTCTCTTTTCAAGCCTATCATCTTCCGCTATTTTTTCAAATGCCTTTATTATCTTTATCCCAAGTTTTTGATTCTCGTCTGTTCGGAATGGTGTAGTCCTGCAAGTTTATATGTAAGGACAGGTAAATTGGGAGTGTTGTATTTCAGCCTGAATACCTAATATGTGTCATAAACTATGTTATATATACTCTTAACTGACTGTTGTGTATATTTACTCTGTGAACTTTTAAGTAGCAATGTTGACTGACATCAGCATCCTTTTGATCATTTTGGAGCATGTTTTGTGCCACCTTTACTTTAGGCTCAGGGCACTAATCTAAAACTTGGTCTGTGCTTCTTCTGGATGATTAAGAGATATGTTAAAAAATAGGGCCAAATTCTAACCTCTGGCTTCACAGTATCTTTCAGCTGGCTGTCCTCCTGTGGGTAATCGTACGTATACTGGGGACATGTCTCTCTTCCCTTTTAAGACTATGCATCAAAGGCTTTATCAAAATCCATTACTTTAATCTGATAATTCTGTGACTACTGAATAATGGTCTGGAAGGATTTGGTCTAGTAGTCTATGAGGCTTTTTTATTTCTAATTGTAATTTTAGTTTCTTTTTCCTTTTGAGATGGAAGGGGGCAGGGGGAAGGAAACAAGCTGTTGTCATATAACCTTCCAAGTTTTCTGCATTATAAAGCCTGGCTTTGTCTTCCAGGAGATGAATAACCTAACCAGGATGTCAGTGTAGAGCCTAGTACAGCTGATGCAGCCCCACAGCCATTTTAATATACTTAATTTCAGTTATTGCAATTCAACAAAATGAGGTGCTTGGTGTTCTCTCAGTACTGATTTATTCCCAGTAAGTTTCTTCCAGAATCCAGTAGCTAAGGTGGTTTTGATTAATCTTTACATTTTCTTTTAACATTGTTGGATCCAATCAGGTTACTTTAGATGTTTCCATTGCAGAATGGTGGATTGGATGGGCTTACTGATGCTGATCACTATGATACGTCTGATGCATCTTCTAATCTTTTTATTCAGGATTTACAGTCTCATCAGCTCCCAAGCTCTGTATGTTCAGTATAATTTCCCATTGTCTTAAATTCCCAGACAAGATTCATGGCTGTTTTTTCCACAGTTTCTCGTCTAACTCATGTGATCCAAAGCACTACATACATTAATTGACTTATCTGGAGGTGTAAGTAAGGTTAAAATGCTTTTCAGTGTCAATGATATCTGTGTATTTGTTATTCTGGATAGATCAGAAAGCCTCCATTACAGATATGTGGTAATTTAATGGAAACCAGACTGTCACTGTAAAGGCCATGGTGAATGTACTGGGCTGAATGAAAGGCTGATTCTTCTTCCTCTGTAAAAAAAGTATATCAGGCAACAGAGATGATACTCACTGTGAGTATTTATATAATTTCCTGCATCAATGCTCTTGTTAACTAAAGTCTACAGATCCATCTCTTGATGGAGCCGCTTGTCAGTCTTTACTTAGAAATCAGTATGATTTACTTATTAGGATATTGGCAAGACACAGGATGTAATACTTGCATTTTCCAAGATGGATGTTGAGGCTCTGGAGTGAGTCCACAGAAGAGCGACAAAGCTGGTGAAGGAGCTGGAGAACAAGTCTTACGAGGAGCGACTGAGAGAGCTGGGGTTGTTTAACCTGGAGAAGAGGAGGCTGAGGGGAGACCTCATTGCTCTCTACAACTACCTGAAGTGGGGTTGTAGAGAGGAGGGAGCTGGGCTCTTCTCACAAGTGCCAGGGGTCAGGACAAGAGGGGATGGCCTCAAGGTCTGCCAGGGGAGGTTCAGGGGAAGAAATTCTTCACAGAAAGGGTTATTAGGCAACGGAACTGGCTGCCCAGGCAGGTGGTTGTTTCACCTTCCCTGGAAGTGTTTAAGGCACAGGTGGATGAGGTACTGAGGGACATGGTTTAGAGATTGGTGGGAATGGTTGGACTCGATGATCTGGTGGGTCTCTTCCAACCTAGTGATTCTGTGATTCTATTCTATGATTTTTTCAACCCAAATATCAAACCTCATAGAGGCATTACCATATAATGATTTGGTGGTTTCCATTTCTAATCTTATCTTTCTAATTCTAACATACATATTATTCAGCTGGTGTTTAAATTACTTCTAATTTTTTTTTTGTTAAATCATCTAGGTTTAGGACAGTTAATTACTGCAAATTAACATTTCTTACATGAAGTTTGTTTGTTATATTCTTTCAAAGTAATTTGATTTTCCACTTCACAGAAGTAGCATTATGTTTTGCAATTATACATCACTGATGTGGCTGTATACATTATAAGTATACAGCTGCAGTCATATTCGAAGCTGAGACATTTCTATCCTAGCTCAAAGTACAGAGACTGCAAGTGTACAGGCTATATATACCTGACGTACATGATAACATAAGTCACATAAATAAAACTACCTCTAATTTTGCAGTCATGCTGTTGTTAATGTGAACATTAATAAAGTAATTTCCCTCTGGAGAAGAGAGGAAAAATGTCAGGACATTATGCAACACTTCATAAAACTGTTTATACAGATTTATTCAGTCATTTGTTTTTTAAATAAATGTGAACTGACATTGCTAACCTCTGCATGTTTAGATAAGGGTTTTTTTCTGAACACAAAGACTCTTTTTAAATATACTGAGTTTATTTTTAAAACGATGAGTAATTCTTTACTCAGTAGGCTTTGTATTACGTAAGGTGTTCAGTCAGCACGCCTGAAAGTTACAGTGTATTGCTGTAACACTGTGCCAAGTCACAGGCGAGTGAAATTGTCAGACTGATTATATTTTTCTCCATCAAAAACCTGTGTACCACGTAGAGAAGTACTTTAATATGATAATGAGATTAAATAGCATATTAATAGGTTTGAATCACAATATAAATTTTTTCTTGAAGAATGAATATAGGGCTTAGCGAGCTAAGAAGGTTTAAACAAATATAGGTATCTTTGCAATTCATTGCCCTGCTGACCCACTGTTATTCTATCTGAATTAGCATGCAGTTGCCAAAGATGAGATGGCGAGGAAAGAACAAATAGAAGCTTAACCTGCCCTCAGCTGCACTTGACATGATAACTTCCTTCCCCTTCTGGTTGTCTCAGCCTCTGAGTTTTCCCTCATCACCTTTTGACCAAGTAAAAGAGTGACCAGATTTAACCTGAAAAGTTGAAGAGTTCTCCTCAGATCTTTCATTTCTAGAGGACTCCACTGTCTTATCAGATTTTTAAGTAAAACAAGACCATGCAATTACCAGTTTCACAAGCAGTTGCACCTAAGGATTTCCCCTACGCAACAGGGCAGGCTATGGGTGGACAGTTTCTGGCCATTGTGGACTCTAGGAAGGAAATAGGGCTCCCACAGCATCCTTCAGGTGTCCGTTTTCAGATCCACTGGCTCATGTATGTGTGCTATTTGAACACAAAGACTGAGTACTTTCTGTTTCATTGTGCCAACATCATCCATTACAGTAGCTTGCAACACAATA
Source organism: Piaya cayana (assembly GCA_013389865.1). Classification (NCBI taxonomy): domain Eukaryota; kingdom Metazoa; phylum Chordata; class Aves; order Cuculiformes; family Coccyzidae; genus Piaya; species Piaya cayana. Next base: position 154,714 of record WAAB01007518.1, on the reverse strand, counting down.
GATTCAGCTTGGATATTACTTTACTACTTGCCATTTTCCATGACAGATTCCAAACTTCTTTTCACCACTTTGCTAGTGAGTAAGTGGAAGAGCCTGTGCATTTTTTTCACTCTTCTATCCATAGTGCTCTCCTTTGAAAAAGAGAGAGAGTATCAGATGGAGTGTGTTAACTTGAGCCGGTATGAATGCGCTGATATATACGTGGCCTTTCAGGCCAACTGGTGATAGCTTTCAGTCAGTTTTCAGACTAAGGTGTAAAGATGCTTCTGGCCTTGCATGTTATACCTTGCTCATTAGCTTTAGGCTTGGCTAATACCTTTTTTCCCCTCTGGCTTACTACTGATTTGTCTTCAGCCTTTTCAGTTCACACCAATATTTATTTCTGTCTGAAGAAATCATATAGATGCACCTCTACTGAGGAAGAATTGTTACAAAGGCACCTAAAAGTAGTTAGTGTCTGTTACATAGAACTGCACCTTGTACCCTACCCAGGAGAGGTACTTCTGGTTCAAAATATGAGTAATCAGAAGACTGTAAAAGCTTTTTGGGGAAAAAAGAGGAATTCTAAAATAACTACATGCACAGACTCAGTTAATAAGCTGAACAAGATATTAAAATACTAAGGCAACATAAAGCTCTTAAAATTTCGATCTAACGTCTCAAATCCTCACTGCTCTGTATTGCTGAAGCTAATGCTGCCACTGCCCAGATTCTAGTGAGAGCATTCATCTTCTTCCTTTTCTCTCCAAGGAGTTTTCCTCCTATTTGCAGTATAGATAAAACTGCAAGAGGACTGATTCTTGACCCAGGGTCAGAAGGCATTCTCTGCACAGAAGTTTATTGAAGGGCATATAATAAAAATAGTCATGGATTATAAAAGTGCAGTCTTTCTCCTAAATTTACATTCATGCATTATTAAGGTGCAGCTTTCATATGAAACAACCAGCAGTGCACAGAGTGCTTGGCCAGTTTCTTTTTGTTTTGTTGAAACCTGAGGTTTGATAGGAGTGAAATTTGAGGAAGTTGCAGTTTTAGCCCACAGCGCTTTGCAGAAGCATTCAGAAGGTGATTTATTTCCATGATCTGTAGTGGTATTCTACATGACATCTGAATAAAGGTCAAGTCAACTGCGTGAGTTTTTCTTTCTGCAGCCGTGCTCCTTTGAATGCCATGACTAATTAATGTAAGAACAATGCGTGTACACTCTGTTTGTTTAAAGCACAATATCCCTTTTGCTTTTTTAGTGCATCTACAAACCTGCTATCCACCAGTGACCCTGAATTAAATACACTTGTGGTTGCAAAAAAGAATCCATTAATGAAATGTATATCATTATTTCTGATTGTGGGTAAACAAGGCACAAAAATGCAAATGCTGTACAATGAAATAGAAGAAATGCGTCTAGCTGCAGTGTCTGGCTGGTGAATTTGGCAAATTGATTTCCCAAAGCAGATCAGCTTTAAAGACTTTGACAAGGTTTAATTGAATGACCATGAGTCAGCCAATTTCTGTCCAAAAAATAAGCTGTAACTCTAAATGTTCTGTGCTTGGGGATGTAGCCTAGTTGTGCTCATCCGGGGTGAGTGTTCACTAAATTGTGTACACTAGGATGACACTAAGTAGTAAAAATATTATTATAATATAGAAGATGAGTGTCAACCCCTTTGCTTTATTTATAGTGTCTAAAACGATTGTTTGTTTGGTTTCTTTTTGCAGGTAGCAATACATTATTATGTGTAATTTAGGAGAAATCGATTTCAGGTAATCCAAAATTGATATCACAAGTTTTACACAATCAGAATGACAGTCTCCCAAACTGATAGGAAGGAGGATACGTATTTCAAATCCTTCTTTTGTAGTTTTTGCTTGTCTTTAGTTTATTGGTAACTACATCCTTCACTATTAAAAACAACCAGCCAACCAACAATTTGCTGTATTAGAACACATTGTAAAGTTTTTTCCCCATTATTTTTAAATTATTTTTTCCTCAAAGTATTTATTTTCTTCCCCCTGACAGTAGAAACACTCTGCTTCTCAGGAGAAGCCTCATACATTCCCTCTACTGCATACCATGGACACTGCTTGTGTTGCATAATGATAAAGGTAGAGTGAGGTTAACGAGCAGAATAGCCAACCAACCTAAAAATATATCTAGCTATATTCATAAGAAAATAATTCTAGTGTAGCATAAGAACTGGGCAATCATGCAAGCATGTACAAATTGTATAATTTTATATATAATTTTTTTTTTTTCCAAAATGTTTTGGGTTGTGTATGCATCCATGTATCTTAAATTTAACGAAACAGTCATGCTGGGCTATTAAGACCTAAGTTTATTGGTAAATTCACTTACATTTTTTTGGATATTAGTTGCTTTCCCAGAATTCTGCATATGGAGAAAGACGGACACCAGGGCTGTTGTATGCTCTATGGTGACTTAAAACAAGAAAAATAACATCTATGTATTTTACAGCAGTAAGTTCTAGAAGAGCAATAGATCAGCTTTATTTTTACTGTCTACTTCATAAATCGAAACCATAAATTTTTACAAATTATACAGTAGAAATGTTGCTAGTTGTTATAATAATCAAACCTTCCATGCATTTTCATCTTTCATTTTTTGTATATAAGCAATTTTCCTGTCTTTCTATAGGAGATTTTTGGTGCTAGGTATATCTGTTAAAGTGTATTTTGTAAGACAACATAAGAGAATTGGCTTATGGCCATAACAGAGGTTTTATGAAATTTTGGTCTTATTAATCATAGATGGAAGAGAGCACTTTCTGGGATGTAGATCCTTGTTCATGTTTTTCATTTATATTATCTCCAAGGGAATTAAGTGTATACATGTAAATGGGATGATATTTTAACAATAAGTAACAAATACTTTATCAAGGCAATATCAGCAAACATCTGGCTGCCTAACACCTTGTTTCTTGGTGATGCAGTAGGATTTAGAGTTATTGCTTGCTAACTGGTACCCTAGAAGATTCTTTATCGCCTGTGTTCATTTCCTCCTTATTGTCTCAGTAGTAAAAAATTGTTGCTGAAAATTGTAACTGACATTTAAAAAATTCTGGTTCTGCTTACCAGACCTAGCTCACTGTCTAGGTATTGCACTTTCTCTCACTTTTTTTTTTTTTCAGGTCTCTTGTTTGTTTTGCTCACATTTTCAGATTTTATAATGCTCAAGAAGCTAAATAAAATTCTGATTGAATTTGCAGAGTTTCTCTGGATTTTCTGACCAGAACCCAATGTAACCTGATATTATAAGTCAACCCGATTTTACTGTCCTCTAACTGTATGCGTTACAGACCCAAATCTTAGGTGGATAATGCAATCTAAGCCAATGCATGCTAATGTGGTTTCGTAAAGTTACTGTGATGCTGGCAATAAATTCAATTCTGTACAGACAGTGGAAATGCAGTGTTTGTTATGTTCTTAAAGACATTGTTTCACAACTGGATGTTTTGAAATATTAGGCATTTGGGCTTCATGAGTTTGTGTAGCTTTATCTCAGAAGACTCACTTATCATGTCAAAAATGTCTGTATAGCTTTAAGCAAGTACCATTTGAAAATCATTAATTCTTTTTCTTCCACAGTGAACCTAGCAGCACTTATACATAACTATCTGCCTTCCATACATTACCTTTTGTAGTCAGTGCAATCCCCAGAGATCAGTGGTTCCTAATAATAAGTCAAAGCTTGCTGGTGAGGCGGAAAATCCCTATTAAACGCAAAATGCACTCGTACTTTCACCTAATCTTGGCAGAGCTACATTGACTAGTCAGGAATAGGATGTTACTCGTCTTCCAAGCAAAGCTCAACTTTAAGTGGTGGGAAACTACGCTACTGATAATACTACTGTTTTTATCTGTGTAATAAATTAAATTACATGTCTAGACAGTCATGTTGGTCTTCATTGCGAAAATAATCTTTATTTCTGTCTTCAGTTCTTAAGAATGTCAGTTCACAGGACCTATAAATGCTGAGATGTAATCTCAGGTGTTAATCTTTGTAATAGACTGGGTACTTCTGTTCTCTCCTCTTGTTTTATTCCACCACATTTTGTTTTGGGCTAGTGACAACTCTCCTTAAAAAAGGGTATTTCTTTTTAATTTGGAACTGTTTTGTTTCACAGGGTTTTTCCATTAGAAGTTTCAACGCTGCTGTGTATTTTATCTATGCTTCTCAACCATTCTTCCAAAAAAAGAACCATCAGTAGCTGCATGTAATTGAAGGTTATAGGTGAAAATGAACAGTATGCAAGGAAGTAAATGTGTCAATAATGTATCTTTCCAATACATCAGTATAAATTTACCTCTAATTTTCAAAGCTGTGTTTCGCGTAACAGCACAGTGTAATCACCAAGATATCCCTTTACTATGTGTTAGCAGTTTTAAAGATCTGTTCATCCTTGGAGGATTCCTGGTATACGTCTGTGTGTGTGTGTGTGTATGTATGTGTGTGACAGTTGTAATTTACTTGTATTTTACAGTTGCTAGTGTTTTAATGCAAAAGGAATTCCTCAAGAAAGCCATCATTTTGGAGTTTCTAGGTAGCAGGAAGAATATATAATGGTAACATTTCTACAATTCCCTCTGTATTCCCTTTGTTTGAGGCCATCAAAAAGGTCATGGCTTCTTTCAAGGCTCCGGAGTCAGCTTTTCTTCCAGTTGACCTGGACCTATGAATATCATTTACATCATATATTTTGTCATCCACCTTTAAGATTGATTTATAAAAAGCCCACCCTCTTGCATGATTGTTGAGCTCTGGTCATTTCTCCTCCACTTCAGTTTTCACCTTTTTTTTCCATGGTACTTGCTGCAGCATTTTCTTCATCTTCACATCCTTCCTTCCTTCCTTGTCCCTGGGAATTTCTCCATTAAGTTTGAACTCTGCTGTTCACCATGAAGAGCCTAGTTCTATGGTTGAACAGTCCTTGAGCACTAAGAGGTCTTTTTAACCTTCTTTCACCTCCTTTTGAAACCGCTTTAACACTTTTCCCCAAGAATAATTTTAAGAATTATTTTCATATCATCATATCTTCCTTGGTCAAGTGACCAGCTGGAAAAAATACATTTACATCACAAAGTTATGTTACCTTGAGGGGCAGGGCAAGGCACCTCTGAAGCCAGAATATACTTATGCCAGTTGTTGGCTTAGAGGTCCCTATATCATTTAATTAGTTGTCCTATTATTACCCTAGACTGCTTTAATTTTAAATGAAAGATAATAGATGCCTTATCTCTAAGGAAACTGGTCTTGATTTTATTAACTTACAGGACAGAAGAATAATTGGCACATATCATTGTCCAGAAATGTATTCAACAAAGGTATCTTTCATTGTTTTCTAATGTTTTTATCCTCAGAGACTTAAAATTCAGGTCCTGACTACTTATGATCATTAAAGATCCCATGGCACTTTCTTATAGCGTGGTCATCTCAACCCCAAGCATCTGACCAAATATCAATTTGTGTAACTGTTCTGCTTACCTAACATTCCCCACCACCACTCACCCACCCCATAGTTTCAATTGGCTACAGCATTCTCCATTTCCTCAACTAAAATATAGAATGTATTCTTCTGCACTGTTGGTCAGCACATTTCACCGGAGGTGATGGTGCTTCACTGGGAAGTGAAGTGGTTCTTCTTTCTAAAGCTTGTAAAGCGCTTTGGGATCCTTTTGAATGGGCAGTGCTCTGTATAATAAATGTAATTTATTATCGCTCTATCTCAGGCTTCATTTAGTTATAAAAGCATGTTTTATTTAGAGTTGGGCGAACCTGCTTGGTGGAAATAACACTCTCAGCTCTCTCCACTCTGAGAAGGAACCGTTTGTCAAGGCTTGAAACTTTAGATTAATTTGTTTCTGACTTTTGTTGTTGTTTTTGTTATTCTTTGTTTCTTTTATTTTTACCTTCATTTGTACTTCTACATTGGAACTTTGTGAGTTTTTCAGATTGGAAATTCAAACTTCCGTGAAAAATGCAGTTCTTGTTGTAGTTAATCCACCCTTTCAGGTGCAGGAGAATCAAATTAATGTTTGAAAAGCACCTGAACTTTGTGGTGCTTAACTAGCTGTTGTAACACTTGAAGGTTCGCCCATCGCTAATTTTTACTGTGTTTTGCATTATTTTTTCTGAACGATTCTTGAAATATGAAAAAATGCTGTGCTTCAACTCTGATATCAATGAGATATGTGCAGAAGATGACACTTTGCTCTAGAAGATAGTTCAGAATATTGCTAAATGTTTTTTTCTGCCCAGCATCACTAATCTTACTAAGTACTGCCAAGGGTTACTAGGTATATGCAGCAGTTTGCTGTGCTGAGAAATTTACTGATACAAGAAAAGAACTGAAAAAAGAATCAAAGCAAAAATTATCTGATGAACTTATTATGCCACTAAAACAAGTCTGTATCTAACTCTAGTAGACTAAAATTACTTTTCTTGCATATGTATTGCATAGAAAGTATATGAGCGTGTAAAGAGCACACTCAGATTTCTAATGTCATTGCAGATCACAATGATAATATACTTACATCTTCTGAGGATGAATCTATTTTATGATGTGAACAAATTTGTTGCCGCTAAAATCTTTCCAAAGATAATATCTCGTAATACACAATGTTGGGGTGAAAATAACCCAGGCTCTGAGCTAAGGGGTAAAACCATTGCATTAGTGGATGTTATGTCAAACTTCCCCTGATGTCAATGGGAGTAAGATTTCTATTCTTTTCTTCAGGCTATGTGAAACCATGGGAAAAGTAGTTTCCAAATGGCCTTGCACCCCTCTTGTAGGATACTTCCCTGTATACAGATATTATTTGGTTTTAGACTTTCTTGGGATCAATTAATGCCAAGTACATATAATATATTATATTTTCAGGTTACTAAAAATCTCATTATTTGTCTGAGATCTTCTAACAAAGATGAAAGCCAATTTTGTCTTACCCAGAAAATCACTTAAAAATTTTGTATATAGCTGCACTCATTATAAGAAAAAGTCTCAAAGCTCTCTTGAGTAGTTTCATGTATCTGTTTTGAAAGCTTTTGCATACATTTGCTTTTCTTCAAATTACAATAGCAGGTTACTCTTTTTGCCTTAGTTTTGTCTAATGCAGATGAGAACTGATCTGATGGCCTTCCTGGCTAGAACACAATGTTTCCTCATCATGCACAATATCATGCTACAGAATTCTTAAAGGAATATTTCTTGAGTTTCAGTTCAAATTTCTTATTTTTCTGCTGCTTCTCAAAAAAGATTGATTTCCTTTACATGCTAGAAAACTCAAAATATTTTATATAGCTTTGATGGAAAGCAAGCAAGAAACATGGGATTTTTGGCTGCTTCACATTTCAGTTGTTAGGTGTAATATAAAACTAAAATATAATGAAACTAGAGGGGTGCAAACTCACATAGACTGGAAAAAAAACAGAGAGAGAGTGATGTCAGTTTTTATGCATCACTTCAACAGATGTAATCACTCAAATGGCAGTGTTTCAGTAGGTCCAAAGTATTTCTGTGAGTATCCAGCTTCCCAGTTCATAATGCTATGTAGTGGATGCTAGTATAAAGCAATGGTTTTCAACCTGATTGTCTCACTGTTGCACATGAAATAGTATATAGCAGGTTTGGGGGTTTTTTTACTAATGGAGAAAAACCACACTGTATGGGTAGTGCAGGGATGTACCTGCTGCTGACTGCTGGCTTCTAAATATTACAGAAATGACTGGTGCCATAATCTTGTTTAAAAAAAAAAATCCACAGAAGTCTCAATTTGTGCACTTTCAATATTAATCAGAGTATATGTGACATACATTATAAATGAATAATGTGGATGAGTTATTCTTAAAGGAGCTCTGGGTCAGTTTCAGCTGTTATTTGGCCTGGAGTATGTCTGCACTACCACCACTAAGTCAGTGTACTTAATTAACTGCTTATTAGCTATTAATTACTTTTGAAGTATTTTTATTTAATTGTAATCTGTAATCACACAATTCAAAGTATATACTTAGAGAGAGGGCCTAGGAGAATTAGAACTTCCTAAATAGCCTTGTATTTGCTTTCTCTAAATGGATTGTTTTGAAGTTCTCCTACTGTACTTCAGATTGCCTAAGAATAGAATTTAGTTCCTCATCTTTGAGATTCCTTGTCATTGTGTAAGGGTATTTTTTACAACATTGCATTTATTATTTTTCCACTGAACTGCCTTTTAAAAATACACATAGTACCTAAAACTACCCATTGAAACAACTGTTCAATGGACATTTGATGTGATTACACTCTATATATGTTTTTCCTTGCTATAATTTGCAGATCTCTGCTGTTCCAGTGTTCTGGTCTCCACTGCATGCACTGTATTTATGAAATTAATTAGCACTGGGGAATGGAGTTTCTGCATAGGTATAGTCAGACTGTGCTGGTGCCTTTCCCCAGGTAACTAGCAGTCCTGCTTGGAATATAGGGAATGAAAATTTGTGTTCTCTTGTGCAGTGCTCTGGGCCGCATTCTATAGAAGCAGAGACCTTGGGAATACCTGAAGTTTTTGTCAGAGCAGAAGCTTTCATTTGAAAGAAGCCAAAGCAAAGCAAAGCAGGCCCTTTTCCATTTGATTTCCCTCCAAAAAATATCCAAAACATTCAATGTTTAGCTCAGATATCCTACCCAGTGGCATAATCCCACTTTCAGGGGCTGGGCATCTACCCATTTCCAAGTATTGCTTCTGCTTAATGAACACGGGATCTGGAGGGGATACCGTTTATTCCATTATATTATACTGGCCATGTTGCTCCTTGAGTTCACAAATAAATGACACTAAATATAGTTACAGCTGTGCTTAAAGTCTTTGAGACAGGCTGACATGCAGTGAATTAATAGCGTTATATCTATCCTTTGTGAGCATGGCTTCAATTTGCAACTGATCAAGCTTCCTGTGTCTCCTTGTAAATATGCTTTATTATATTTTACAGATGGATCCACATGAAAATATTTTGTTGAGCACACTTGAAATTAAAAATGAAATGGCTGCCTCCGAGGCTGTGATGGGGCTTGGGGACCCTAGAAGCACTATGCTGGCCTATGACACTTCAAGCATCCAGTACCGGAAAGCTGGCTTACCCAGACACAGCTTTGGTCGCAATGCCCTGGAGCGACACGTGGCACAGAAGAAAAGCAGGCTACGGAGACGTGCATCTCAGCTGAAAATTACCATTCCTGACTTGACTGATGTAAATGCCATAGATCGATGGTCGCGCATATTCTTCCCTGTTGTTTTTTCCTTCTTCAATATTGTCTATTGGCTTTACTATGTGAACTAAGAAACAAAGCCACACAGGAAGCAAGAACTGGATTTCTCTTCAAATCGGTTGTACAGCCAAAAGTGGGACTGAGAAAAATTCTATTCAGGACAAAAAGTTATTTTAAAACACCTTAGTTGCTGGCCCACTCTATGGTCTGGTTTTATAATGTTTTTGTTTTATCTGCTAAATGGTAAATATGTTAAGTTTCGGTATGGACTTATCCCCTTAAAAAAAACATAAGTGCATTTTGAGTGTAAAGGCAAATTGGATTTTGACAATCACTTCTGTCTCATTGTCCCTTACTCTGTCTTTTTTTTTCCTTTTATTTTTTTTCTTAAATGACCATTTGAGTTTAGCGATAGAAATTGTAGAGCACATTTGAGAAACAAGTTCTAGTTTCAAGAGCAGTATGTATCATTCCCAGGGAAACTGTATATCCGAGACATGCATCTACACTTTAAGAGAGTGTATGGAGTTGTCATGATCATGAAACCTATACACTTTACCTGTTAAATGTGTAAACTTGAAAACAAGTAGTGCCTATTATCTTTCCAAGATGATGATGGTCAGAGGTTTCCCAACCACATTCAGGTATTTCCTGTTATATATTGAAAGAACCAAACCTTTGGCTGGTAATATTAGGGTTGGGTGTTTGCACAGAAGCTGAAGCAAAAAGCACTAGTTTTGTTTGTATTTTAAAGAGAGAACATATGCTCACAATCACAGTGACTGTGGTTGTGATCCTTAGAGGAATGTAGCAGTAGTATGAAAATGTGTCAAGTCTGAATGGGTAGATACGCTTCTGGGTTTTGTTGGGGAAAGGAAATAGTCTGTCCCAAGTGCCAAAATTGTTTGGCCAAATAGTAATTCTGTAGGTGGCTGAAGGGAGCTGATGGTGCCCTGCCTTTCTAGGGTAGGGAACGCTAGAGAGCAACTATGAAATACAGGTCCAGGGAGAGGGAAGGCTACATGTATGTGTGTGTATATATATTTTTACATATATATACTGTGCAAATGAATGTTGTCAGTTACAGTACATACCTTAGTCTGAAATACTCGTGGGGTTGTGTGAGTTCTTCCAAGTTTGCAGTCTTTCCAGTGTTACACTTGCCCCTTTTATTATGCTTAACACTTTAAATCCAGTCTGGTTCAAGTTATCGTACCTCTTTCAGCAGTAAAGATCCAAGGATATGGGCTTCTGAACAAAAAATGCTGACAGAGTACTTTCTCAGTCTGGATTAGGCAATACCATTTCGCTTTTTATTTTGTTTTCCTTAACGCACTGTTTTAAAGGGAAAAATCTGATAGCCATCAATTTAAGGGTTTAGTTACACTCTTGAGCGTTTCCTGCATCAGGGTGATTTCCATTGGAAAAATAGCAAATTTCAGTTCTGCTTTAGGAATTTTTCAAAAGGGTTGGTTTGGTGTTTTGGGGTTTTTTTCATTCTGTAGAGTTCTACTTTAAAGGCGAAATAGAATAGACAAGAAAAAAAATTATAGGCCAGTTAGCATTTGCCATGTAGTCCATTGTGGAATTTTTTTCTGTAATTAAAAAAAAAATTCAAGAACTGTATAAAACTCTGATGGCTTTTACTAAATCAGCTTCCCAGTGTTGTTTGACAGAGTATTTAATGAGGCAAACGCCGCATGTGTTGTATCTATGCTACCTCTCGTCTACGTACAAATTTCTGAAAGAAACTAGAATTCAATTATCTTCAATAGCAATGGGTGTTTTTCAGGTAGATACATTTTTACCATTGAAGTATTCCCTTGGCAATACTTTAAGGCAATTCTTTTGTCATAAAATATTTTCTTTCAATTTTTTGTTCTTGCTTTGTAAAAATAATTTTCATTCAAGTTTCTTTGTGTCCATTTCCCTCTTTGACAATGGCTGGCAGCGCTAGGAGGAAAACGGCTCTGGGAAATAATAGGCCAATTTTCTGACTTTGTTTTGAGCATATAATATGCTTATTTCTGCTTCAAAATGGAGAGAATAGTTCTCAGCCTGAAATGGGATTTGCCAGGCATACACACCACCTGTTGTTTTCAAGAGAGTTGTGTGTGTTCACTTACGCAGGTTCAGACTCTGCAATCTGTAGAGACAAGCTTTCATCATGTGAGTAACTTTCCAAGTCAAAATGTTACTTTTATAGTCACATACTTAATTTCTGACTGCATTTCATGCAAAATGCAATAAGCTTTGTAGATGCATGTGAAATTTCAGCTGAAAGGTCCGAATCGTGTTGGAAATTTTTCCCAATTTTAAGAGAAGGAGCCATATAAAAATTTAATATTTCTCTCCCAAATCTGTTAGAAATGGTATTATCATAAATAAAAGCTGTCTTATAGTATTCTTCTGTACAAGTTTTTCTTTTATTTCATTAACCGCTGCCAACTCCTTTTTTATTTTACAGAAGCATAGTGTGAACACAGGGAGCTCACAGCCTACTTACGGTTGATACAACTCAAATATCAAACCTTACAGAGAATATGTTGACTCTCTGCATTGGTTTACTTGTATCAGCTATTATGAAAACCACAGAGATCAAATCCTAGAACTGCACATTAATTTATCTGAAGTTACAGTACAAGCCATAAAACTCTCTGATATCGCTATTCAGAGAGAGAAAGAAAATGTCTGGTTTCTGCTCAGGTGTCACTAGGAAAGATATATTACTAGGGGGAAGGAGCACTTTTGCTTTTACTGTGTCCTGGCTATTAATGTGATGTACAAAATTAGTGAAAGATAAGTATCTATCATTTTGTACTAAGGCTTAACACTGTGATACAAAAAGATGGGGGTGAGAAAGATATTGTCAAGGGAGAACTGTCACTCAAGCCTCAGGTGAGCACTTGCTCCTCTTCTGAGGTACTTGAGGGAAAGTGAGAAATTGGGCCAATATACGTGAGAGAAGGGGCTTGCTATGTGTGCTACCCTCCAGGTAAATTAGAATAAATTCGCTTTTATTTTAGAATTGACTGAAAATAAAGAGTCTAGATCCTTTTAATTGTGTTAATTGCTGTTAGTTTCAATAAGCAAAATATCAAAGTTAAGAATTTAGATAAACCTTGTAATATAGTTGCACATTTTATTGTTCTATTAGACATGATAGCCAGCAATTAAGGTGTTTTTCATCTTTGTGAAATTCATGGGCAAATTATGACTATAACATGGCACAGTTTTAATGAAATCTTTGAGATCAATCTGTAAATATGTACTGTACATGACTGCTAGCAAGTATGATACACATTTTCAGAACTGAAAATTCATGCAACATATTTCTGTGTTTGCATAAGGAATGTTATGTTTCTGTCCTATCACAGTTTAATGACTGGGAAGAAAGACTCAAGCAATGACATTGTGACCATTTCTTTTCTCATTCCCAGGGGAGGAAAACGGAGTCTTAGATAACAGCATATCACAGAGTCCTTCATGGAGTTTTTACATTCTAATATAAAGGACATAAAATCTGTAAGGTACAAAAGCACAATGCATAGAGAAAATGCGTAGTGGTCTTACACCTGGGGAACAAATCCTATTTATTTCAGACAAATATGCATTAAAATTAAAGCTCAATTAATTTTCACTATAATTATTAGACTGTGTTCCAGTTCTGTAGTGTAACACAGTACTAAACGTAAGTGAACGGATGTTAAACATTATCCAACTATATGTGCATATGGGCATATGCCTAAATGTCTATATGGGCATATGTGTGTAAATATACACGTACTGAGTGTATATATGCACACACATTCATATGTTGGTGTGTTAAAGGAATAAGCTAATAATAGTTTTGTTTCTACCATCAACCGGTGTATGAATATATTTTTGAAAAAAAAAAAAGATTAACATATTTAAAAAAAACCAACTTACTATACAGGGTACCTGGGCATTTCTATATCAGGAGATCAATGCTTATAATTCGTATGGAGCATTGCACCATTTGACATGATGATAGTACTGTACCTCCTAGCATCTGAAATTAGACTAGTCCTCACATTGCTTGCCTATTTCTTCTCTCTCTTTTTATAACAGCATTGTCCACTAGTAAGTTTTCAAAACCAACAAATCCCTTAGGGAACCAAGGAAAAAAAAAAAAAGCAAAAATATTAACTATTTCTAGAAAATAATCTAGGGTGGTATGGCCAGGGTACAATACTATATCAGTAGTGATCATCCATTTTGCTGTGTGTACATAAAACATACAATGTGAGAGCAACCATAACTTAAGCTGAACGTGTGTAAATATTATCAGATTTCTTAAACATTTTTAACTTCTAATTTGTACTTTATGGTAAGGCAAAAAGCTAATTCTACTTATGATTTAGGTTTACGTGTCCTAAAATTATGTAAATAATTAAATAAGCTGTAAATGAGCAGTCAGTAGATACAGTAATTGTTTAGTGACTTTTTTTTACTAAGTATAATAATTGCAGTGCTCTAGCAGAGTAATTTAAACACCCTTTTGCATAAACAGATTTGGATTCCAGATATTAAAAAGTACAGAGAGTACTGTAGTGTAAAATAGCCATTGCGGCAATGTTACTGCTAGCACAATTGATTCTTTTGTGTTGTTACGATGATACTAGCTTGGCACTCAGTACTCAGATTGGCATAAATAAATAGGACCTGGCTTTCACTTACAGTAAAGCACCTTTCTGTCTCTCCAGGGAGTGGAGTGGTGAAGGAATCCAGGGTAAGTGAGAATTCAGCTGGTGGTGATTTCATTACAGAAAGCCTGCATACTGCACCTGTCTGTTACTGAAATCTGTATCTCTTATGGTATCTAATAGCAGACTTATATTTTTCTTTACAAAAATAAAAAAGGATGTTTGACTGTCATTATATAGCGTAGTCCCCCCCAAAGCCAAAGAATCTTCACTCCAGAAATTGTTTAAAAGGGAAATCTAATAAGTCACTGCTTAACACCAAAGGTAAAGCTTAATAAAATGCACTAGGAATTTTGTCTAAATCTTTAAGAAGCAAATGGAATGTCGATCAAAACTACTGCCCTATTCTACTTTGTAAAAATAGTAATAATTTAAATATCCATTAATATAAAACTGGAATAGATCATCTCTACAAGAATATGCAACACTAACATTTCATAAGTATAAAATTATTTTCTTCTTAAGTGCTTTGACAAAAAATGAAACTTAAATGATGAGAAAACTCTCCTCTACTTTCATACTAAGGGTTGTATTTTTTTAATGTTTTTCAGACATGAGGTCATCTAATCCAATTTGATAACATTTTGTATGTTTTCACTGTTACTGTCGTTAGACAGATACTCACCAGGCTGTATTGTTCATGGTCTGTCCTGTTACTTTCAGTTGAAGACAAAAAGAGCATTTGAAACATGATTAATTCTAACAAGCTGACTATGATTTGACTTCTATCACGTTTTTATTTGCATGGGTGTTTAAATGGTTCTGTTAGTACTGTCTTTGCACAGTTCTGATTTATCTTTTTTTACTTAGTACTATTCATAATGTAGTAATCATCAGCCTTACTAATGACCTTGTAGCCTTTCTTATATGCACATAATGCACATTTTCCAATGGCTAGAAAATGCAAAATACTAGTGGATATCATTGCATCAGATCTTCATGTCTTTCTCAAAAGGACTGCTAACCTCTGGGATATAGGAGGTAGTAAAATGATGATTGTAAATGAGTAGCACATAAGAGATATTTTCTTGAATTTAAAATTATTGCAGCCAGTTTCAGCATGTAAATATATAATAATGTTGGCTAGTGTGTAATTCTTGAACTAAAAAAATATAAATAAAGAAAACCTAAAAGATGCATATGTAGTTGTGTTATGTCGGGCAGGCCATTTTCTCAAAGCTGCAGATCACAGTTCTCATCTGGAGTGAATTTCCATGAATTTGGGTCAGAAAGGGACACTAGCAAGTTGGGCACTGGGATATCTGAAGTGTGTAGGATTAATATGTGACAGAGTAGCCATAACACTGTTAATTTGCCTAAGCAGGGCTTAGGGGAAGTTGAGTGTCTGGGCAATATGAGCAATGTGGTCAATAAGAAAATGCTGAGATGAAAGCAACAGCTGAAAAAAAATCTCAGAAGTTATTCTCAGAGTCAACCCTCGTGAATCTGTTGCTGACAGTTGCTGTTGTCCTTCTTACAGAAATAAGGTAGCATCTGTTCGTGGTGGAATGGCATTTCCTTTTACATAAGGTCTAAACAGTCTTATCTGTTTATGTGGACTTAAGATATGGAGGACTCAAATTCTATTCCTTCCTCTTCCTACTTACTGACCCTTTCAGAATGGTGGATTTAGAATATTTTCCCGTTGAAGCATAAAAAAATAATAATACAAAAATCAAGATCAGCAGACTGGGAGGACAGTGCAGTCAGGTATGGACATGAAAGGGATCTGTGTTGTTATACTCCATCTGCTGACTGCTTTGTACAAAACTTTATTGGCAGTCACAGGGACCAGAAGCCGTGTCTCCTCTTGTGCCCCCAAGGTGCCAGTTGTCCACTAATACAGTTCTGTTCTTCCTTCTCCTTTTTGTCCTAGGAGATCTTGAGCATTTAATAGACTTCAGAATTAGACATGTTTGTTTGCTCTGCTGAGAGGATGGTTCATGTCTATTAGCTTTTCTTGTTCTATATCAACCTGACTCTGAGAAAAGGGAATTCATAGCTGTGTTTCCAAAGCCCAGATATCACTACATGGGGGAGATGGAAGGGTATATATTTGTAGCCTTAGCTGCATATGCTTATGGGTTCTGCCACAACTTGCTTCTTTGGTTGATTCAACCAGGGGAGCAGATGGAGCACTAGGAGAGAGAACAAATGGCCGTCAGGCAAAAGGCTGCCAAAGGCTTAAACTGCCAGATCCTCATTTTTGTCTGGAAAAGCAGACAGCAGTTGGTAATTCCTTTTGAAGTTACCCACCTGGCTACTCTCTGTTCCCAGCCTCTCAACAGCACTGGTTTAATGACTAATCTTTTCTGTTCTGCTTTCCTGTGGATGAAGAGCACTGGTTCTTCACAGAAAGATCGGAGATTGAAGCTGGGAAGACCCGTTAGCCTTGTGCCTGGTACTGAGCTGAGGAGCTGCTGGTTGCAGGATGCTGTGTCTTTATCAGGAGACGCAGAACACGAGAAGTGAAACATTCCAGACTGCTAAGGAAAACTCCAGTATGACTTTCTCTCTCCACTGTTTAAATTATATCACATCTTCCTCTGAAGCTTCTGAGCAGTAGATACGTGTTTGGAAAAAAGACTAAAATGTCAGCACAGTTGTTTTGTTACAAGTACGTGATGGGCTGTTGGCCCTTATTTGCAGAGATCATTGCAAGTTTGAAAGCAAAATATTTCAACACTAAGACTAGTTTGTGATTTTAGGCTCTAAAAACATTTCGATCCCTTGGTACCACTTCTAAATGAAAATACAGCAATTTGTCCATCTACCTTTTCACCTGTCTCTATAAATATGTTTAAAGCTATCACATTCTAATAGGTGTTACATCAAATCCGCTGGCACAAAAATAAGATTAGTGCTGCAGAGTATTTGAATAATTTATTTCCTTTATTCTGTTCTGAGCTTTAACACTTATTTCATGACTTGTGTAACATGGCTTCTCCTTCATTCAGTTTATTTGACTGCAAATTAGAAGGTTTTATATCAGTTTCTTATTAGTAAATTGTACTTTTGAATACATCTTGATAATCTATCATTAAGAAAACATCAGCAATTATCTGGTATCACAGTTCTCAACTTATAAAAGGAAAACCAATGTTTTAAAAATGAAATTATGCATTTTTCAAATACTGAACAACTGTGAAACAAATAATAGGAACTGGCTTCTAACACATTGCAACTGTTGCATATTAAACAAATGGGACTTTAACAGCTGCATAGCAAATATGTTCACTAATGAAAATTCTTTGGTTATCAAAATTAATGACCAGCATGACATTATTAATTCATAATGCTTGTTATTCTTGAGGGATATTTGAAGTGACTGATTTATTATGATGTTCATATAAGTCTAGGCAACAATAAATTTGTAAAAATTATGATTATGTCCAGAAATGGGGCTGGATATTCAGGTAATATAAATTGCTTATGTAAATAAAAATGCACTTGCCTTGACTGAGGTTCTGGCCTAGGCAGGGCTTCATTAGTGTATGTTTTGGGGTTTTTTTTAATTTCAGGGCAAAATTTTAAATACATCTTATTCTTGGAGCAATTTTTTTGTTGTTCCTCTTTCTGACAGATTATAAGAGCTGACATACTGCATTCATTTTGGCAGTCTAATGGCTAAGGGCATGCTTCCAGCTGAGACCACTTTTTAAAAACATTCTCTTTTTTAAAATTTTATTTTAGAAAGAATATAGCCAAGGAAACAAAAACTTCCTGAAGTTCTGGGTCTTTGATTGACTGACTTAGGTTCCCTCACAAAAGCTTTAAAAATTAAATCAGGTAATATGTGCCTATTTTCTGGTTTGGTGCTACTTAATTTTCAAATGTTACTTTGAGTAGATCTGTGTGTGTATCTCTGGATATGTATAGTCAGACATACACTCACATTTTTAAGCTTGTTTGTTGAAGTAGAAATACGGGCCAAACAGACAGAAAAAAAATTAACTGGAAAGTGAAGGGGAAGGGGTTGAAGAATCCCAGCATGGGGAAATCCATCTGGTATCCTCCCAACTTCCCAAGCAGCAACAAAGCATAAAGCATAATCTGCATTTCCTAATTTATTGTATTTTCTTTTCTCCCACTCATAACAGGCTTTAACATTAGAATATTTTAAGACCACAGGAGGGATGAATCTCTTCTCGCCCCCTCCCTCCCACCTCTCCAGTTTTAATGTTTTCTTTCTTACACAAGTTTCAAAACTAGTATGAAGACCTTTAGGTTATTCCAGTGAACTGCAGAAGCCTTGATTGTTTTTGGAAGGGTCTCCAAATCTCTCTAAGAAAGGTTAAGCATTATTTATTTGCATTTATTACTACCCAAAGCAATGTGATTACTGAACAGGTTTGACATTCAAACTAATTAAGTATGAGAGAAATGGGGGGAATAAAGCCTGTTTATGAGATCCACAGAAATATTTACGAAAGGCAGAAACAGAAAAATATTAAGGGCAGGCAGATGAAAAGTAAAGGAAGCTTTCTCACTCCTGCTGTACGATTTTAAAGAAAATACAAGCTGCTTTTCTGCCATAGCACGTTTCTCCATCTTTTAACTGCAGCCTAGCGATCTGGTTTTCCTATTTCACATTGCTTACAGGGAAATTATATAAGGTAATATCTCCAGGTGTTGGTGAAAGTAAAGGTTGTCCACCAGAAGTCCGCCTTCTTCCCTAGGTGCGTATTTTACATCTGACAAGGCTTGGAAAGAAATACCAAATCCTGCTTTCTTTACTCAGGTGAGCAGGCTTGGGCTCCAAGGGTTTCATAAGGTGTTAAGCACCTTGTTGAAAAACATGTACTTCCAGTTACTGCGCACCCTGAAAAATGTTTAAGTGAATAAAACAATGGTGGAAATGCAAAAGTTTTTCTTAGGTTTTGCAAGCACGTACGCATATTGCTGAACTGGAAACTGCAGTGTATGCAAAATCTGTACAGTACTGAGTACAGAGCTGGCTTTGGGTTCTTGTGCCAGATTTCAACTGAATTATTTAATTCTACTGAAATAGAGGGCTGTGCACCTTGGAAAATATAAAAAGTCATGTTGTAATGCCCCTGTTCTTCATTAGCAAAGAAGAGATGCAGAATATCCCTTGCTAGTTTCTGTGTCTGAGATCTATCTCAGAAAGAGCGTGAGAACTGTGTGTATTGTTCTAGCTTAAAAGCACATGGTAAGCATGTAATTATCAATAATTCATAATGCATAAAGTAATAGGGGAGGTGTTTGTTTTGTTAACAAAATATCTAAATTTGACTTTTTCAGATACTTCTTTGCTTTTTGAAGACACTAAATTATTTTCTTATATGTGACTGCATGGACAAAACACCCTATTCTTTTTACTGTTAGATAACTCTAGCTCTATCAAAAATATGTATGGAGAAAAAAATATGGATTGTGGGTATTTACTCATAAAAACATAATATTTGTTTGATGTGGTTATTGTTTACTCTTGTAAACTCTTGCAATGTTATTTGATTTATATTTGAATAAAATAATTAAAGAAGTTTTAGAAAAAAACCAAACTATTTTCCACAATGCAAAAGGGTTGTTATCAGGTCAGTGCACTTTAAAAAACACTTTAAAAATGCTATGTTAATGTATTGAAAATTGGGGTTTGAGAGACTGAATTCTTCCTTTCAACTAAATTATTTTTCATTTTTCATGTCAAATGTAAGGGGTCACATTAAAAAAAATCATTTATTTATTTTTTTCCATCAAGGTGTCTAGAAAAATAAGATCTAAACGCATCAGCTCAGCCGCAAGCTTACCTCAGAAATACTTAGATTTGGCATGATGAGTGATCAGGATGGTAGGAAAGGACAAGAAAACTCTAGCAAAGACACATTTTAGAGTTTTGAAATCTGCATGCTTTGATGATCATGCTCCTAAGGTTTCTGGTTCATTATAATTAATAATTTATAATTAATTTAGATGATGTTTCCTTTAAAAGCTTAAAATTCATACCCGAGATATGCTGAAGGTACAGCTCTGAGACCTGCTAATGCTCAAGTACGACATTCCTACCTGGCAATCTCTCTGCAGACTTGGCCTCTCCATCTCTGCTCGCTACAACAGGTAGGACCCATGGACAGGCAAACAATCAATTGCTTTGCACTTTGCTTATTGCACTCGGGTCACTGTGCTTTGAGGAGCTTTTGCATACTGTGAATTTAGAAGGACGCTTTGGGATTTCTGAATTTATTAGTCAGATAGACAATAAACCAGCTGCCAGAAATAGACTTGCCTCAGGTTTGCATCCCCCTTCTCTCCTTGGGGAGAGAAATGTCCCTCTGCCATCCCAGAATGGTTGGGTGTTACGTGACAGAGTGAACGCAGCAAACTCCCAGCGCTGAGGACGTGGCATTGCCAAGGTCACTGATACCTGCAAATAATTTGCAATAGGGCAGTCCTACAAGATTGTGGCCCTTTACCTCACAACTATTCTTAAATTAGATGGGTTTTTTCATATTGACAGCATTTTAGTAACCTTAGTTTTAGCGCCTTAATTACGCCAGTAGCTGATTTCTGAAAAATGCGATATAACTGGAGCACTATTTTACTGTTATTTTGAAGGACCAAGTGACAGAATAGGAGAATGCTAAACGAAACTTGCCTTTCAGGGATCCAAGCTAATCACGCCTTTCATAGTTTCTCAGGTCATCAGAGGCCAATAAGAAATCAGAATCTAGAAATGAAGTTTTCTAGGCCCTGAATAGCAATGGGTTTGCCTAATTTTTTCGTTACTTGCTGAGTGTGTAGATTCCCTGCACTAAGTGGGCATGTTAAAAACACCTGTGTTTTGGAAATGAGCACCTTTAATCTGCCTGTCTTCTCTCACGCTTCTGTGCATGTTGTTAGGTACCAGTCCTCGGGAGCTATGAACAGTGCAAACAGACACCCACAGTCTACCTGCAAGGACTGTGTGAAATAATGAAGTAGCAGATATGTCAAAAATGAAGAGCGCCTTTGTAGGCAGCTGGTGCCTAATTAATTTGCAGCAAAGCTGAGGAAGGCAGTGCCGATGGCCCTGCAGGTACTGCTGGATATTGTTACTGCACCAATTATGATAAAGCACTGCCAGCCCACAAAGCAGTAAGGCATTTGCTGTGCACGTGAAGGAAAGGGATGCTAGTTATTAGTCAGCTGAAGAAGTGTGCTGTGATCGTGGAACAGTGCCCAGGGAGGTGGTTGACTCGCCTTCCCTGGAGGTGTTTTAGGCACATGTGGATGAGGTGCTAAGGGGCATGGTTTATAGATTGATGGGAATGCTTGGACTCGATGATCCAGTGGGTCTCTTCCAAGCTGGTGATTCTATGATTCTCTGATTCTATTTTCTTTCTTTTAATTTCTTACTCTCTGAAAAATGAAGGAGAGTTTCTGGTTTTGCATTTTTTTTCTACCAATCAACCCCCCCATTGTTTCCCAGATAGGTTAGATCTCAAACAGGACATTTCTATAAGACAAATAAACCATCGTATCTTATTTCATTGCAACCAGCTCCATTTCTGCCTGCTAGAGTTTATTATGGTTAGTCCATTATAAATTACATGGTATCTCCAGGGACCTGTTCTGTACTTGAAATATCACAAGACTGCTGTCATGCATAATGCTGCAGCGAGCTGCTAAATTTATATCCACTAAAAATGTGCTTTACATTGCAGAGTGACCCACTTTAACTTTGCAGCATAAATGGGTTGCCTTTCTTTTAAGTATTACCTGTTATTTTTTTTTGTTTGTCCGCAGTTTTAACTTCCTCAGAAAAGGCCCTTAGAAAATTTGTTATTTGCACTTGGTGTATAATGTGATTATCATTATTTTATAAAACTTGGACATACTTCCAAATTCCCCTAGAGACAAAGCGTGCAAAGGGCAATTTTGTCTGCCAGCCCATGTAAATTCTATCAGACTGCATAAACAGACAACAGTGGCAGATTGGCTCCTGGAGCTTGTGGTTTCTTCTGCTCCTAAGCAGTTTGCAGAGCAAGTAGAGAGAAAAGACTGAAGCACAAGTTACCCTAACATACAGATCACAGCAGTTTACTTATATAATTTCAAAATATGCCATATGAAGCAGCTTTAAGATGTAGTTTTGAGATTTTTTTTTGTTTAGGTACTTTTTTTGGAGGGGGATTGGTGATGATAATATCAATCATTCAAATTTCAGCATGTTTTTAACAAAACTTTAAAAACAAAGCGTGACTCTCTCATTCTGTCTTAAATTTTCACCTACCTAGAGGGCAAGGAGAGAGCAAATTTAAGTTTAAAATGCCTTTGGGATACTATATATCTATAATTCATTATCAGCAAGAAGTACATCCACAGGAATTCTGCAATAAAACTTTAGTATATAACAGGAAAATTATATGGCAAGACTATTATGCTACTTATTGATACAGATTCCTGCTGTAGTTGCATAGCTAATAACATACTCCACTGAGCAGACATGTATAAGTGAGCGAAGGGAAGAAGAGAGGCAAGTGAAAACTGAAAGTAATTCTGGTTTGATATTTTTTTCTATATCGTCTTAAGATGGTTAGAAATGGTCACCAGCTGTTACGATCCTTTCAGGCAAGAAATATCTTCTTGGTCATAAGTGATGTCATACAGTCTAGGTGTTTGGACTAGAAGATCTAGGTGGTCATTGTAGGTCCTTTCCAACTGAAATGCTCTGCTCTGCTCTGCTCTATTCTATTCTATTCTATTCTATTCTATTCTATTCTATTCTATTCTATTAATTTTAGTACTAAGAAAATGGTGTGTTATCTGTTGGTCCTAAAAAGTGTGGAACTGAAATGATGTGCAGTGATAATGGACTGGTTTGGCCTATAAGCTCAATTTCCATTCACTGACAGGCAGATATGAGTGATGAATGCGTGTCCTCTTCCTCCAGATTTCTTGGCACTACACCTTCTACTTTGCTGAACATAGGGCTGGAGTTATGTTACAGCGATGTCTTTGCAATAGTAAATACCAAAATATCCCACCTCCTATCCCTTCTTCTTCTTTTAGAGTCCTTCTTAAGAAAATAATTCTCTCTCTCTAGAACAGAAGAGGACTGAGAAGTTACTAAAGATGCTCAAGGGAAGGTCCCCTCACTGTCTCTGAATGCCCTTTCTCTTCCATCATTCAAAGGAGTGCAGAGGTGAATCTTGAATTTCTCAATATCTTCATTTAAAAATTCATACTCAGAATTATTATCCTGATCTTTTTACACCACTTTGTGTCCATTCCCCTTATTTTTTCAGATGGACTTAGGTCAGGTGTGTCTCTCACCAGCAATGCCCAGGAAGTTGTATTCTAATTGAACTTAAAACACATTTTCAAAATGTAAAGTCTAAATAAGTTTGCTTATCTGAAGACTTGAAGATGCACTAAAATGCATACTAAACCACATTCTGTAATAAATGCTTTTTTTAGTTAAGCAATTTGCTAAAATTGTCTTTCTGTGTTTGTATAAAAACCCAAACCATTTTATATGCAGGTGTTTGCAGCTTTCTTTTGGCTTTAGAGCGTTGCACTGAGAAGATATACCCGAATGAGACTCAAAGAAATGTACAATCACCAGTTTATCAACATTTCAAATGAAGTTTGTGAAAATGTCAAGTGTCGGGGGCAAAAAAAGTTAAGGATTTAAAATTTGAACCATTTCTTGCAGGCCACGTGAAGTTAATGAGCTCTTCTTGATCAGCTGGACATCAGGAAAGTTCGTGCATAACCTGAAGGTTGGTGAATAATAAGAAAGGTATTTTTAAGCTGATTTTAATGAAGAACCAGAGCTTCTATAGGTTACCTTTTGAATGGAAAAAGGTTAATGTAGACTGTAATTACTGATCTGTGAAGACAGATGAAAATGTAATATCATTTTGCTTTGTTGCCTGGGCTACTCCCGGGTGGGAAAATAGTTCAACAACTTAATGAAGATCTTTGTTAGAATCAGAAACACAAGCATTTCTTGGCTAGATCTGCTGATTACATAAGAAGTACTTAAAATAATCCAGAAGAATGATAAAAAGGGCTCTTTTCAGCCTTCATAAATATCAGTGCTGTAAAAGACGATAAGAATATGAAACTAGGGTTTTACAGGATTCTTTTTCTGTGAGTAGTAGTTTTCTACCATTAGAAATCTCAGCTATGCAGAATGTGGCCTAGAACACCTCGGGGACAACCAGCTGACCACTGGTCTGCAGGGGACCCTTCAAGCAATGAGGCCACCTGTGTGCTGGGCAGTATTAGCAAGAGTTTAGCCAGCAGGGAAAAGGGGAAAGTCTCTCTTGATGCAATGGCTATGCCTAAATTACACAGGGTGGTCAAAAAATAATCTTAAAAAAAAAAGGAGTGATCTATTCATAGTCTATTGCTCCGATGGCAAATTCTTCATTTTTTCTTGTTTCTCTTTTTTATTTCATTGATAGATAATAGGACGGAAAATTCAGTGCAACTGAGATTACTAGGAGTGCAATATGAGTAACATCGTTAAGTTCATTGTTCATACAGTTTTGGGAAGTACTACTATGTTCTATTTACAGTGTCACATTACTGTGGTGTCATTAAAGGAATAATTAAGAGGGAAAACTTTTATTCTTTTTATCACACTATCTCTTTAGTAATTTCTGTTAAAATCTAAAATGAATGCAATCTCAATGTTAAGAAAATGTGTCTAGAACAATTCATATTACTTGAAGCACTAAGCTACATTCAAGGAAAAATTCTGTTTGAGCTCAAGCATTTAGTTCCACTGCATGATAGCAGAGCCTATTTAGCTGTGAAGTGTGACTCAGATCCTTAAGCACTGTACATTTGCGGAGGTTTTAGGTTTTTAAATTCAAGGTAGCCTTTTTCATACAAGCAACACGTTGCCGGATGATTTGCCACTGTTTTGCCAGAAGCTGCAAGTAAGAAACAGTTTTCCTTGTTTTGCTGGGGAGCTGCTGCTCTGCGTCTTAATAGCTACTGTCTTATCTATCTCTCAGCTCCCTTATCCACTAATGTAATATCACAATTGTTACTCTTTAAGGATAGCACAGGAAAGACTGTACTCTACTGACTTTCATTCTAAATCCTTTGATTTTAGGATAGAAGGAAAAGGTTTATTTCTACAGCAAAAGCTGATTGTCTCATTGGTGTTTTATCTAGCTTGCTTAGGACTTTTATGAATGTGTCAATAAATCTGTTGATATGCACTGTTACCAAAGAAGGAGCACAGAACTGTGCTATCTGATCACCATAGTTACTCATCAGGTGAAGTTAGATAACAAAGCTTGGGTGTAGGCAGTAAGGACAGGGAGAAAAAGCACTGATACAATCCCAGGTCTTCATGTGCTGTGGGATCCCCCGTCCCAAGATCCTTTGAGTTGGAGTCCACAGGTGAGGCTTTAGCATCATAAGGAACAGAGTAACCTGATTGTATATGACTTTCTTGAGTCAGAAGTAGAGCAGGCCAGGGCACAGGGAGATGGCCCTGCCAGAGCCATCATGGTGCACTGACATAAAAGTGGAGCTGCAGCATTTACGGAGTCCAGTCTCAGCTCGGGTAGATCGATCACATTTCTAAGCTGCTTCACCAAAGGTGTTGGGAAGCTATCTGGAGCTCGCACTGCTGTGTCATCAACAGCATCGCTGCCCTGTGCAAATGTGATGTTAACAAAAGCCATCTCAGCATGCAGGTGATTTCTTGTTGGACACAGCAGTTCAGCTTGGTGCTTGCAGCTTGGTAGAGTCATGGTGGCTAGCTAGAGAGCTATAGGGCAAGGGAAACTCAAAAAAACCCAGACATGCATGTATTTAACAGCCTCTGGGACTAGGAGAATATGAGGACTTCTGTCTTCTCTGTGATACTGATTGTCATCTCCTACATTATGAAAAGAAAAGGATGTTTTCTTTGGAAAATCCCTGCTTTACCACTGTAACAGTTGCTCCTGCTGCCCAGTGGTATTCTCTGGACTTCTGCTCTTACTTTTTTAAATGTCTTATAGATGCCAACTATGGCTCCTTGGTTAGTATTTAGAAGTATATTTAGAAAGACTGGTTTTTGGTTTGGACCAAATGGTTCAGTGTGTTTCTCTACAAGTCTTTCTGTGTATGGAGCCAATTTTGCTTGAGATCCCTGTGGCTACTAGGAAAGGTTTAACTACTGTTTAGACAAATTGCTCGCTTGTTTATTTTAGTTTGGAAGAAACCTGTACTCCATGGGACTGTGTTTGGGTTTTGTCTATGAGAATGTGACTCCTCTGGGCCATAGGAAAAGTCTTTAGACTTAGTAGGGAAGGCTACCTGAAAAATGGAAGCATGGTGAAAATTGCAGGGGTTTGACATTTGTTCTTTATTCCCTACTGAAACACTTTAAGACTGTGCAAATTAAGTTTGTGAAAACATCAGAGAAAGCAACAATGGAATAGCTGCTGGGAGCCCAAGGTTGGAGATATCGTTCTTCCTGATTCATTAACGTCGTGGGCAATGTTACAAATCACTCTTTGTTAGTATTAAAGGAAGTATGGGAAGTGGCACAGAATACCGATATCTCAGCAACCAGGACTTCAATCAAATGTACAAGTGAGATGGATATTTGTCCCTGCTCTGTGTGAATTCTTGCTTTAACTAGAAGTCCCAGCTATTCCGGTCCAGTTTTGCTCTGAATAACTGTTCTTTATCATATACCTCTGAGCACAACCGCTTCTGACAATCTTCATATATTAAAAATATTTCTTTTGAAAATTTATCAGTATATTCTAATATTTAAGAGTAATGTAGTTTTCTGCGAATGCTTTTCACACAGGCATTGAACATTTGAATACAAAGACAACATTTTGTAATGAAGCGGTATTGGAAATGAGTTTGATTGCACCGAACCGAACCTCAAAGAAATGCAGTAGCTCTTGCACATTGAGGTAACATAAATTGATATTTTGATTTGCAGCAAGTTAAAAGGTAAATGGTAGTTTATCATTCTTTCCATGTTAAAATAACTCCTTCCTCAGAATTGTGGCAAAGAAATATTTTTTAAAAAACACAGAAAACCTGATATGCGTGCAAATGAATATTAGGAAGGCAAGAATGATGATCTCAATTCAGTTCCATGGATTGTAGATATAACTGAATCCTCCGAGAAATTAAATATACAAACACTGTTTTTTAAAAAGCTATGTGGATTTTCTTGAATCAAACCAGCCATGTGCAAGAAGCAGCAATATTTTCCTATTTAAAGGCAGAATGACAGAGAATCTGATCCTATTAGATTTTTTAAAAAATCAATATTCTGGGTTTTTTTTAGTTTTTCTAAAGTGTTTTTAGCAAGTTGTCCCAACCTGACTGGATGGGTTCCTCTTGAAGCAAGTTGTTAATCAGTGTGCTGTGAGAAAATCAGAGGGTAGCCCAAATGAAAATGGCAGTTTCTCATTTAGCTGGTATTTGGACACAGGCAAAGTTAAAAGTCAATCCATAGAGAGTTCAAAGATACAATTTTGATTTGGTTCATCTCCTATGAATTCTTGCAGTCTGGAAGACACCAGTTTTTTATTTTCATTTAAAAATCAGAATGAAAGATGTTAGGAACTACATACAGTAGATGTGATTAAATACTTCTTAAACATAGATTTTCAAATCACTAAAAGCTGACATATGTAAAGGTAGTACTAGTCAGTACGAGGCATGGATCTGTATCTGTTGTCACCTAGTTTCATAATCTTCATAGGCTGCAGTAGTGGTTTTCACACAATGGCCCTGTGGGACTTTGCAAAACCTAGAGCCTGGATTTTGTAGAAATCCACAAATTTGTATTATGTGCCTTAGCAACTGATAATTGACAATACTAAGATGTGCTTGGATTTTATTGATTTTTACATAGTGCTCAATGAAAAGAAGTCACATGCAGGTGCAAAGCTAGGATCTTATTACACTGGATGCTTCTTTTCACGTGTTTAATATTAGCCTAATTATTTTTTCATCATTTTCATAGGAAAGATTATGCCATATATTAATTGATACCATTTTGTATAATATATATTTGTATATAATTATTCTATAGGTTGAAAATTGATAGATTTTATACTTTTGTAAACCAACACTATATACTCTAGCATTTAGTTTTCATTCATCTCAAGGAAGGAGTGTACCTGTACTTTTTAAATTCAAGCTGGAGTAGTGTTTACAGGGGAGGAATGAAAATTCTATTGCACGNTTAGCTGGTATTTGGACACAGGCAAAGTTAAAAGTCAATCCATAGAGAGTTCAAAGATACAATTTTGATTTGGTTCATCTCCTATGAATTCTTGCAGTCTGGAAGACACCAGTTTTTTATTTTCATTTAAAAATCAGAATGAAAGATGTTAGGAACTACATACAGTAGATGTGATTAAATACTTCTTAAACATAGATTTTCAAATCACTAAAAGCTGACATATGTAAAGGTAGTACTAGTCAGTACGAGGCATGGATCTGTATCTGTTGTCACCTCATTTCATAATCTTCATAGGCTGCAGTAGTGGCTTTCACACAGTGGCCCTGTGGGACTTTGCAAAACCTATAGCCTGGATTTTGTAGAAATCCACAAATTTTTATTATGTGCCTTAGGAAATGATAATTGAAAATACTAAGGTGTGCTTGGATTTTATGGATTTTTACATAGTGCTTGATGAAAAGAAGTCACATGCAGGTGCAAAGCTAGGATCCTATTACACTGGATGTTTATTTTCACGTGTTTAATATTAGCCTAATTTTTTTCATCATTACTTCAATAGTGAAATATTCAATAAACTCTAGACACATAATTTTTTATATCCTTAGGAAAACTTATGCCATATATTAATTGATACAATTTTGTATTATATATATTAGTATAGAATTATTCTATAGGTTGAAAATTTATAGATTATATACTTTTGTAAACCAACACTATATACTCTAGCATTTAGTTTTCATTCATCTCAAGGAAGGAGTGTACCTGTACTTTTTAAATTCAAGCTGGAGTAGTGTTTACAGGGGAGGAATGAAAATTCTATTGCACGAACATTTCTGGAATATTCAATCTTACCCGTGCAAACTTCTTAAAAAAATAAAAATCAGAATACCACAGTTATTCCCATTTCCTTTGCGGTTTTGTTTTTATTTTGGGTAGGATTTCTCTACATATGTGTAACCCTGCTTTTCATCAAAGAATAATTTGGTAACAATAAATACACACCAGAAGACCTACAACTTCACATTCAAGGCTAGAGCTTTTATGGCACAAGTATTTAAATAACATTGATCCTAACGAGTACTTGGTACTTTTCAAGGGGAGAGGAAGGAGTATTACCAAAACATTTAAAGTGCTGTCTCAGCAATGTAGAAGTCTTGGCATTTCCCACTGTCATTTTTCATTCTTGAAGTACCACAAACATGCTGAAGAAGTATTTCAACTACCTGGGAATAGTAGCACAATATATAATCAGCTCAACTCCTCTGGACTTTCTCATTTAATTTTCTAAATTAAGACGCTATACTTTATTAGAAATTAGTACTGACCCAGATAGTCTTCACAGAAAGAGATACTATCCTTTCCATTACTGCTACACAGATCTCTTGCATCCCTCCACCATCTCTTCTTAAGCAATCAGAATGGGAGTAATCCTCCTGCGCTGTTTTAGCCAGATATTATGCTGCAGATCTCACATGAATTGCCACATTTCCAAGGAATAAACAGTGAAGTCTAGTCTTCCCTTTTCAGGTTTCTTAATTTGTCCCTGTGCTTGATTCAGGAAACAGCACTCAGAAAGAGATGAGTATGTTATTGCAGTTTAGCACTGAATTCCTGAAAGAGATGTGGATTACATATAACCAACATTTGGAGTGTGGGTGGAAGGCACGCTTGAACTAAAGGTGTTAAAATGACACTGTTAATGACTTTGTATGATGCCCTCTCTGTAACAACAAAATAACTTCAGTCAGTTAATTATTTTGTCTGTAATTATTTTTTCTGCAAAAAAGTTACAGAAGGTCTTAGTACCATCCTTGAAAAGGCAGGAGTGTGTGTGTGTGTCTATGTACAGATACACAGACACAGATTTATATAGATTCACATAAAAAGAATAGATCATTACAGTGACAACAGGGGTGCTTTAAATTATTTCCACAGTATACTTATTTATTTATTCCATGCTTGCCTAGAGGCACTCTCAGTCCTCAGCTAGTTAGGGCAAATGGGATCAGGAGAGAGGTCCTACTGCCTCCTCTTTGCCACCCTGATCATTTCTATCTGTGTAAAAAGAAACCTGCTTTGCACACCCATTCGTACTGTGCAGGCTGTTGAGTCTGCTTTGTCTTGTAAGAACATTGCACAGAACACTTTATGTGGCACTTCTTTCTCTTTTCCTGGGATGCTGGTAAGACGTGGTAATGATTCTGACAGAAGGCCCAGAAAAAGCTAGAAATAATGAAAAATAATAAAAAAGGCCACTGTTATCAGCACTCCTTCCATTTGTTTGATATAAATAATTTAATTTCTTTATGTTGTCTGTGAACAATAACTATGCTGAGCCGCCTGTTTGGCCCCTTTGTCAGAGAGAAACTGAAAGTCCAGATAAGCAGAAAGTAAGTTGGTTTTGAGATTAAACGAGGAATAAACGAAGTTTTGCATCCAAAATGAAGAGCTCAAATAAATATTTCTGAAAAGAAAGACCAATGTGCTTTTAGCAATGATGAAACTGTCACTGATTAGCAGCAATATCTCCTGGTGTCACAGCTTCTAGAGCAGTCTGTGAAAGGACTCTGTGGCTTATAATATCTACTTTTTATAACCATTTTCCTTAGAAATTATTTTTAAAATCTTAATGAGTTATTTTTAACAGTTATTTTCTGCAGCTGAATTCTAAAGCATGATGTGGATTCAGCAGCAAATGCCCTGAGAAACTGAGAGAAAAGAAAATGCCAGTGACAGCCAACTTTCTGCACCAGGCTCACTGCTGGTACTGCAGAGTGACACAAGAACCTACCTCCAACCTCATGCTTATGATTCAAGACACATTTACTGATGTATATCATTAATTTATCCTTCAAACAATGTTTAAAAGAACTACCAGATATATTTTAGATTACGTTATTTTTCATTTAGACATATTTGATACTACAACAGCAACAAATCTTGTTGCTCATTCCCTCCTTTTCTCCTTCAGGTTGGTTTTGTTGTTATTGGTTTTTTGGTTTTCGATTCTTCTATTCACTCTGTACTGCAGGTTTGCGTGTCTCAGAGCCAGAGAGAAATTGATATTGAGACGTGCTGAGAATGCATTGTAGTTACCAAGGAAGTTGTTACCCAAGCAACAGTAACTACAAGAAATTTGTCAGAATTTCTTCCTCAGTAACTGTATCATGTTTGCAGCTTTGGAGGAGGCAGAGTGTGGGTAGCATAAGTGTTCTCATTGTTAACCTTATTTTTTGAAGCAGATATGGTAAAGTTTCTTCCTTTGTTCAAGAAAGAGTTAACTCCAGTTAGAGCTGAATTCTTGGGTTTGTGTGTGTTGTGGGCTGGGTTTTATTTTTATTATTTTCCTGCTAGCAGACAGATTGTGGATGTGCCAGAGAGTCCTGCAGCATGTGGGCAGATGCTAGAGGCAACATTCTCAGCTGTTACACACTCAGTGATGATATTTACCATTCACGAAAGCCACGCCAGCACCTTGGTTTGCTCCAGCAAATTGGATGAGACAGTTGCCAGCTTGATGATGTCAAAAAGTGTAGGAAATATGCACGTGTTCAGTATTAATAGAGGGATGTGAACCAAGGAAATACAGGGGAGTAAGTCCTAAATCCAGTATGGTGGGGCAAACAAAACGGTTGTGTGATGGCTGAGCCTCAGTCAAATACTGCACGGTTATAGTTCTTCTGTTTTCATGACAACAGCACAATAAATGCAGCTCTCTGAAGACTAATTTATTTAATCCTTGTTCCCAGAAGGAAAAAGAAAAGAACAGGTTGAACAACTTAATAAGCAGTGCTACTTAGTATATTTTCTTAACAGAAAATATGAATAATTGTTATCTGCTTCTATGTGCTGATGGGGTTTTTTAAGTGTCAAGATACTGCAAATGCACTGTTATGAAGGGCTTAATCTTGCATTACAAAGAAACAGAGGACTTCAATTGAGTTTTAGGGACTAAGAAAATTAAAAGTTCTTTCAAGAATTTGTCTTAAATTCAGCAATATCTCTATGTACCCACTTCACATGCATGGTGAAATCTGGAAAAGAAATGTGATTATATGAGCAGAATCCTGAAGGAAGGTGTATATTTAAAGTACAAAGTACTTTACTGTAATACTTACTTAGATACGTGTTGTGTTAATTTACTTATATCTCTTTTTAAAACTTAGATTTCTGCTTTGCCTAGGATAATTTTTTTTTCAACTGTCATAAAAGATTTTTTTCAACTCTGTTATAGTTGGATTACAGGTCACCATGAATAATGAATCCTTTGAGCTATAAAACTTTTCAAAGTGTATGAACAAACCATTATGTATATTATGAAAGTGTTGAACATCGTGGATCTGAGCCAGCTCTGTGCGTAGCCAGCTATAATGGACCTGCTTTTTGACCATAACTGTAAGTCTCCAAGCAGAGACACCAGTGTGAATGAGCAAGAGGATTGTTGGGCTTAATTGGCCCTGGATCTGTACCAGCCCTGCCAGGTACAAGATGGCTCATAAAAAGCCTCATTCTTTCCATCATTCGTTTGTTTCTACCTTTCTGAACTATGCCACACAAAGAACTGCCTTTTAACCTGTCTCTCAACTCCACTTCCAAGTTCCAGAACTAACATACCTCTTGGCTAAGTATCACGTACTTTTCAGACAAAGCTGCCTCTATCCAAGTAAGCTTCTTATTTTACCAGGAAATATGTAGCAGACAAGACCTGATAAGGTTGTACATTCCATTTCAAGTTGTGAAAGTATGTTAAAAAAAAATATCTTTTCAGATTTAGTGGATGAAATGTTTGAGATTTAGTACTGTTTATTTAAAAGACAGGGATTCATTCATAGTCTGGTGTTACATGTGGGATAATACCCCTGTGGACCGAATGTCAGAGAACACTAAAGCAGCAAGACCTAGAATAAACTATTTTCTCCATGAAAAAAATCAAGACATAGAGGTCTGAGCCTGCTGATGTAGCTTTCCTTTCTCCTTCCCTCCTGGAATGGCAATACCAGCTAGTTACCCGAGATGTGCACTGTTAGACAGAATCTAGTGTCTGGAGCAATGAGAGGAAGTTGAAGAGAGACAAGAAAGCTCCAGCTTCATAGCTAGAAATTTTCTTATGAACTAGATAACTATAACTTGTAGCTTGTAATTTTCTTTCAGGGTATTTTCTTCCAGTATCCATAAATCTGTACAGATAACAAACTTTTGTCAGAGGCCAGATGTGACGGTTGATTTAAAATTTATAATACAGAGAGCTTTTAAAACTGACACTCAAAAATTATTTATCTAGCTAACCTGCCTATTCAATCTGCTAACCATCTATCTCTTCATCTTTTTTTTCTCCCTTCTCTCTTCTTTTATACACCAATCATTTGCCTCTGTGTGAGATGATTTATCACCAGCTCTTCCTATTCTTATCTATCAATTGACAAGAAGCCTCTTGCTTCTTTTTATTCAACATCATTTACACTCCTTTAACTCCACAAATTATGATCTACATTCCTTCCACCTCATGGTTCTTTTCTCCCCCTCTGAAACATGCATGCTACAAATACACTTTACATACTTCTTCCCAGTCTCTTCTACACTTCCACAAACCTGACATACAATCAAATGTATTCCTTATTTTTCCTTCTTTCATTCCTTATTATGACCATTTATTTTTTCTTGATAGTCAAAGAGCACTCAGGTCACGTGGTTAAGACTGCCCACTCTAAATACCTGATGTTAAACTAGTATTTTTATGAACTATCTAATACAATGCCAAAACCTGCTGATTTGAGGGCATTGTGGGAACAGGTGGTCCAGGCATAAGCAGCAGTGGGAAGCCTTTAACTATGTATTAAAAAATGGATGCTTGGCTGGAGGACAAAACCTGAGCTGAAGGGCAGAATTCATTTCACCCCTCTTCTTTTCAAATTCTTCCTTTCATATCAAAGATTAGTACCTTTTGAATTTACTGTGTTGCAAAAATATTGATTTAGTTGCTGTTTTGCTTAAAATAGGGAAATTATTCTCTCCTGGGAAGCATAACTATAAACATAAATATGGAATCAAATATGGTAGTAAAATGCCGCAGATTTAATGGCACCCTGCAGTCAAAGACTGTCAGATTTACTTTAAAGTACTAAATGTTTTCTTTTTGCCTTTTGTTATGGAATGGAACTTTATTTACATCATTAAACCATAACTTAATGTGTTTGATTTCCTTCTAGATAATGATTTTATTGAAAAAAAATGCCAGTGATTAAAAAAAAAATTGCTGGTGGTTCTTTCAGGGCTTACCGCTGCCTGACATATTTAATAGGTATTTCGCATACAGCATTTGCAGTGGAGATCGTAACCGTTAGATGAGCTTGTGCAGCATTTCTTGAGCAGGTACAGTCCAGCACATGGGCAAAGGGCTCATCTGTGTAGGAGAGAGGACAGAAGACAATGCTGTGCAGGATGTCATGGCTGTTACACCGTGGATCATCTGTTCTAGGAAGGAGGAAGGTGGAGGTGGCATTTTAATTTAGAGGAATAGATCATGCTCTGCTTCCTAGACATTTCCTATTTTGCTCAGGACATGATTGTATAGTCGTTCTGAAGGGCTGTATTACATATAAAGTTGGGAAGAGGCAGGCAATAGTCCCACTGAAGTGTTAAAACCTGTACTTTGAAGTAACTTTCAGGTTGATGAATTTCAGGACTTGAATGTGAACAGGGCCTCTAGAAGAGAGCAACTATCTACAAATACTTGTGTGTTCTCATCAAGATTTTGTTTGGTGGAAACAATATCCAGGTAAAACATCTTCTTCCACTAGGTTTGCAATATAGTTCTGAGGGTTATTTAAACATCCTGAAAATGCTTCAACCAGCTGAAATCGATACCTTTTGAAACTGGAAATTCCAATATTCCCTTCCTAGGGAGCCTCCTTCAGTAAGCGGCAGTACGTTCAAATCTTGTAATTTGGGGTTACAACACTTGCAGAAATGTTATGTAGTGACAGTCGTTAACTGGAAGATTATCTATAAAGAACATGACAGCAGGCAATAATTCAACAGGTCTTTAGTATGTTCATAACATTAACCATTTTTTAAAATAAATTCTGTTATTTCTGCAGTAGTAATAAGTCTAGTTTTGCTTTTCAGTGAACGCCTTAGATGTATTTCAATGTTTCCACTGATAGTTAGAGGTGTAGTTGACTGCTGATGAGGATTTTGTGGCCATGGTTATGGTTCATTACTGGAGATGTGCCTTGGTTTTATGATGTGCTCAGCCTTGTACAGGCTGCCAGAATAGTTGAAACTGTATCAAACTGCACATTTGCCAACATGTCATACAGCTTCTATATGCATGTTGACCTGAATTATTACTTCCATCTGCTTCTTTTATTTCATATTGGATTTAAACAGGAACATTGTTTCCTACAGGCCTTTATTTCAGAAAAGCCCGAACTCCACTATTCCACTTTTCAGTGACTCCCTCCTCCCTAGTGGGAAACAGTCTTTCATCCAGCCTATTAAGTCAATTTTATTTTAAATTATGAGGTATTGAAAGGAGATTAATAGTCTTTGCATACTGAAAACCTTGCTTGTTGAAGCTGTAGTGGAATAATAAAGCTATACTGGTTTATACATATGTAATCTAATAGATTTGTATTCTTTATATCTGAGAAAAAAAATCTTACACACACAGAAATTTCACAGCTTAAAAATAGAATTTGTCACTGAAGCCAGAAATATAAAATGTTCAGAAGGTTGCTGTTGTTGGTTTGGTTTGTTGTTTTGTTTGTTTGTTTGTTTTTTAACACCATAAAAGCTGTTATGTATTTTCTTGTAGAAAGTATAAAGTTGCTGTTTCTACTGGAGTAAGGTTTAAGTGCCATCAGTTACCAGAGTCTCCGCTTTGTTGTCTCAGATGAGAAAAAAAAAATAATCTGACCATTTACAGCTATGATTTCTGATCTTTCTTGTATGCTTCCATTTTCACACTAATGTCCTCATTTTCGCTTCATGAGCAGTCCATTCAGAGGTGGTAAAAAATAACAGGAGAAAATTTGAAATATCACCATTTCTGCAAATATCTTGTAACACTAACCTGACTGACCTGCTTTCAAATCCACATGTCTGGGCAGCTAACAACTTTCATTTATTATTTAAAGACTTGTTAAAAATTTGCCTTGAGAACCTTTCAGGAAACAAGCCTTTATTGTGTTTTCATAATAAGCAAACAATTTTTGTTTACTTGTATTCCTCTTGTTTTATATGAACCTAGGAATCTAAAGATTTCTCTTTCATTGTTAGTACAAATCCTTTACTCAGATATGTTTTGCCAGTTTTGTCTCTTTTCATGGCTTAACAATCTAAAAAGTTTAACCTTAATTGCATAGGACCTCTTTTTGTCTTTTTTTCCTTTGTCCTCTGCTCTTTTCTCCAAGAAGAAAGAGGCTCTGAGGCTACGCCCTCTGACATACGATTTAATACAGTCAAGGGTTTGTTGAGTTTGCTGCTGGGACACCTACCAAGAATACTGAACAAGTACTAAATAATTACAAGTTAAGAGGAAGAAGTATAGGGATAGTGTATATGTCTGAAATGTATGAGAAGTAGGGGTTATAAGAATAACTGAGATAAAAAGAAAGATTGTAGAGGTGGTTAAGAAAAAGAAAGTTTTATTGCCCTGTTAGGCAGGAAGAAAGATGAAGGAAAACACTTTGTGTAATATTTCTCATATTTTACTTGAGCCACATTTATGGTAAAGTCTGAAGAAAGTTATACAATAAGTTTTTTGGCCACGCACTAAAAGTAAAGGCTTGTCACCAAGTTCACTTACATGCAAAATGGTATCTATAATGTAAAACGGCCCCTCTGTGTATATGAGGGATGACTTTGCTTTCAAGTACTGCTAAGTCATGTTCTTTAAGTGGTATTAGCTTGTTATTTCTACATGTTTTCTTTATGACAAATTAATCCGCTTCAAAGTACATTCATTCAAGAATTGTTCAAACAGTAATTTATGAATGGAGCTTTTATCTTGAGGATCCAAGAAATAATTCAGGCACTTTCTGGCAATAATAATAGCTTTAGTGCTATGGGTGCAGTACTATACCCCAGATTGCTGAACGGTTCTTGGTTTTTCTTTATTTATTTCTCACTGAATTTCATTCTTGACAAATATTCCAAGAACAGATTTTCAAAATGTTATGGCACGAGTAGGATAGTGAATTGTGGAAGTTAGTTCTGCAAAAGGTAGAATTTTGAAGTAAATATTGCTAATCAGGTTTATTCCTCCTGCCTTGTCTTCTGAACTGGATTTTAAAAACCCAAATGACCAAATGAAAAAAAAAACAAAAGACCAAAAATGTGCATTAGATTGAACAAGTGTGTGTATGGTCACAGCAATGCAATTTTCTTAACTAGTATTTTTTTGTTACTTTATTTTCAGTAACAATAAGTAGGGTAAACTGTGAGTTGTTAGTACAGCTCGGAGTTGTGTGTTTCCAGGGGGAGAATGCACAGGTATTTGCACATAATTTCACATGCGTAGCTTTAGAAAGATTTTCTCAGATTTCTGTCTTTCCTTTGTTTCCTGCTGTGCCCCCATTCCTCAGAATCTAGTCAGTCTTCAAAAATCATCTGTCTTTCTGTTTGTATGAGGGTAACTGGGTCCAATTTATCACAACACTATTTCCCTTTCTTATCTTCAACTCTAAAGCACTTCAAGATTCTTTATAGGAAAGACATAAGAAAAAGCCAAATGAAACTGAATTCATCCGAATCTGACTAACCTAACAATTTTAAAACTTGATAAGAAAAGTCAAGGCAGCAAAGTAAAGTGATAAATTGGACAGGGAGACTATTTCAACTTTTATCCAAAGTCTTCAGGGGAGAATAGATCATTGAGAAGAATTTCCTGGATTACCTTTGATTTGATGCTGATATTATTGCTGCTACTAAAACCTCAGAAAGATCTTTTGGCAGTTATCATAATGCTCACCTGGAGACTTGGGAAGATCCGTAGAGCACCAAGATCTCACTTAAACTGACAATAAAGTAAAAAATTACTCAAGTGAACAGGAAGAATTTCAAATGTACTCTAGAGAAAAATGACACTTTATTTAAACCTAAAGGGAAAATGGATTTAGAGAGAGGAAAATTTAAGCCTAGTTTATTTACATTGATTAATAGCTATCCTGTGTATGTTTGTATATTGAATTATTTATTTTACACTGGGCTATTTTATTACACCAATAACAATATTGTTGCAAATAAGACAATTATCCTGGCACATGATTTTTAAAACCTAGTAGATAATATATAAACAATTTTGGTTTTGAAGTTGAATATCCCTGCATTTAAGTACAGTACAGTGCTTGTCCTCTAGACTACATTAAACTCATCGTGGCCAATAAATTCAGGAATTATGGATCTTTTAGGACCCAGTGACTATACTTCATCAAGAAGATTCAAAAGTTTATAAAATCTAACATAGTAACTTTTTGCTCTTCAGAAAGGATGGTAATGTGGAAGGACTAAAATCAGTGAGGTTCCTAGCAGAGTGCACTCTCCCCCACAGGAGAGTTGGGATGACTTCTCTCAGCCCAGTGAGCTGCCCATCACCCTTGTGCTCTCTCTCATCGCTACCTAATTATCCCATCTTCAAAAATTTTACTCTCTTAAGATAGTTTAAGAAGAGAAAACTTTGTCACTTGTGCTGGCTGTAATAGAACTAGTAATTAGCACGCACATATTGAAAGATCATTTTTCCATCTGAAGGCTTTATAGAATCATAGAATAACCAAGTTGGAAGAGACCCACCAGATCATCGAGTCCAACCATTCCCATCGAACACTAAACCACGCCCCTCAGCGCCTTGTCCACCTGCCCCTTAAACACCTCCAGGGAAGGTGAATCAATATTAGCTTATTCCTCTTAGCTTTTTCACAAAGAGCTATCTCTGACTTAATTTTAGGGTTCTAGA
The DNA here is from genome assembly GCA_013389865.1 of Piaya cayana. NCBI lineage: Eukaryota > Metazoa > Chordata > Aves > Cuculiformes > Coccyzidae > Piaya > Piaya cayana. The sequence continues at coordinate 115,597 of WAAB01007518.1, read as the reverse complement.
TCATTTCTGCCAAACTGAAAACCCAAGAGCTATGTGCTATTTATAACAAATAGGTATATGACAGAATTCCTGAAGAAAAATAAGCAGGGGTCACAACTTCAAATGTGTGATTGTGTGATCTCACATCCCGCAGAGAGATTACATCAGTTTACAGCCTTCCATGTCTTATGCGCTCTTATTAATATTTTAAGTTAGACTAAACTGATTTGCCTGTGATTTGGGGCTGGTTTGGTTTAAAGAGTGATTTAAGTTACAAAGATTGTGTTCAGATATTAACATAAGACTTAACTGTCATTGACATTACATTTGTATTTGACAAAAGGAATTAATACAAATTACGTTAATATCTGACAGCACATCCCTTGAAATTTATGTATGACTTGGCATGACAGTCCATTTTCATAGTTGCTTTTATATTATTGACCTCATAATCAGGTGAAACCTTTGGCATATGCAGCTGTACAGGTTTTTTTTAAGTTCATACTTCTTAATGAGCTTACTTTTCATGGGTTTTGAAATGTTTCATCATTAAGTGATCACTTAATTCATATCTTTTAATTGTAATGGACCATTATTGCTCCTGATTTACAATATATTATCCTCTTACAAGCAAATTTAATCACAGGAGATCTATTTCCCTTTAATCTTTATTAGGATGTTGGAATGAAAATTCTGCTACATAAGTTATTTAGCAATAACTGGGTACTTTCAAAAAAGACGATAATTCCTGAAAATAAACAAACAGTATTAAGTAGGGAGTAACTTGCAGATATCTGAATAGGTAAAGAAGAAAGTCTAGAAAGAGACTATAATGGTCTTCACGTATCATCACCAGATAATAGTCTGAAAAGTTGAAGTTGTATTTACAGTCCAGAAGGAGAATCAGTAAGTGTAGAACGTTACCTGAACAGCATTATCTCTGCTGTCATTTCTAGGTAATCTTACCTCACTAATATTTCAATCAGTATTAGTTATTTTGTTCATAATCTGTTAAATAATAAATAATAAATTTTGTAAATTTAAAAAGGAAAAAAATCATGGTTCCTTTTTTTTCCCCTCAGGAAATAGATGATGATGCCAAGAGGTTTCATCAATTTACTTTGCCAGAACTAAAGGGACAGGTAAAAAGCCTTTTAAACAGCACGGAGGAATCTGCACTACCATGTTATTTACACAGTAGAAGTTCGAGAAATAACTACTAAAAGCAGAGTTATCTAGAGTTTAACACTCAGGGGGCAAATAGTAGGAACTCTCTGCATGCCAGCTTCTCCAAGCCTTTCTCTGCAGAACAAATACATTTGTGTAAATGTCACCTAGAGCGACATGGGGTCAAGGAAAGAAATCTGTTTATGTACCATCCTGGTTCATAATCTTCATTTCACTTGCCCTAAAAATGAGAGCTTATGTCCTCAACAAGTATGTGTTTGAAGACCAGAACAGGAAGACTTCCTGAGTGCTTAAAAACCTGCCATACTTCAATAGGAGGAAAAAGAAAATAGAGAGTAAAATTAAGTTCTAAGTTTAGAAGAGTTTAGAACAAGGAAAGTCAACAGATTCAGAAAGCTCAAGTAAAGCTCTCAATTCTTTTTCTAAAAATTGCTTTTTGGTGACTGACATGGGAAATCCAAGTTGTAAAAGACTAAATAAAATTAAGAAAATATCAAGCAAGATCCCAGGAGAGACAATAACCTTATTGGAAGAAAGGGATTATGTTATTGTGTCCTCCCTATGTTTCAGCAGTTATTTCAATGCACAAAGCTAACAACCCTCTTCGATTTTCTTCATTTTACATTACATTCTTGATTTCTCTTACCGATGCTGAGGTGTCTTGTATCCTTCTGAGCAGCATAACCATCTGTTGTTTGATCTGGGACCACAATTCTCCTAGAGAACTGCTACTGTGAGGGTTTTTGTCTCCTGCTCAGAGTTTGATGTAAATACTGCTTTGTAAAATACAACATGCAAGATAGACCTTATGCAATCTTTTCATCTTTCACGATAACAGAAAAATACATAAAACAATGCTCTGTATTCTTTGTTATTGCACACTATGTCTGTAGAGAAAATCTTATGCCTTCAAAATAAACATTAAAAATTAAATGCTGTAAATTAAGCACTGTGTTTAACATGCAGAGTAATTGATAGAAATGCAAATTCAATACTAGACTACAATACTAGAAGAGCTTTATCTTCTGAAACAAATCATTTAATTATAGTGACAAAGCTTGCAACTGAAAGAAAAGAATGAAGAAAGATTTATTTTTCCTAGCAATGAGTAAGAATTTTCTAATTACATGATTTTTCATTAAGAAAAGTTTATTAAAAAATGAAACTTTCTACTGGGATACAGCCTTTTTTCTTCCAAACATCTCTTCCTGTCCTGAAGGTAATTTCCCATTAGCCAATAGACTGATTCTGAGTAAACGAATTTCCCTACCCACAACCATTGTAGTTCCTGTGAAAGAAAAATTACTTCAAATATCCTGTTCTCAAATTAGCACACTGAAAACCACAATGAAGATTTACTCCAGCCTAAGAGAACATCCAAACAGTAGATATAGATGGAGTTTTGTTATTTTTTGCTCCTCCCCACTCTTTCCCTTATCATGAAAAGCTTTGAGAGTGGTTTAGTTTGTTGCAATGTGTAGTGGGAGTATTGTGAAATCAGAATTATTACAATGAAGGAATGATTACAAGGAAGTGTTTAACCTGAAAAATATCTTATACAATTTCTTGTGTTCATATTGTTTCACAATTACCCTGAGCTTTGTTTGAGTACAGGCTACTTACCCATCCCATTCACTTCTCTGGTACATGTTACTGGGCTACCTGTCAGTAGAAGGGTAGAGCAGTCTTGTCTCTTCTGATATCAAATCTACAATGGCCTCACAAAAGGAAATGAAGATTGCAAGGGCAGACAGAGGAAGCTTGACTCTTGACTGCATTCTAAGACATAGGGTCTATCCCAGGTTACCCAGGTGTTAACCTGAGTCCGATCTAGGCGATAAGTTCCATAGCAAAGTGATCATCAACTCTGAGACTCCAATGGCACAGGGATAATCCTATGGAGAATCAGGAAATACGTAGCAGACAGCTGAAGTTCATTCACATGGTAAGAGTAGCACGTAGGAAACTCATTAAATTTACCTGAGAGAAGTCTAACTCGTGAATTCGGTCTGCTGACAGCAGGAATCACTCCCTGGTGCTCATTAGCACCGATCAGCACGGTTGATGACTTTTTCTTATCTTAGCTGTCAGAACCATAAATGACAGGAATTTTGGTTTCCACGTGGACTCCAAAGAAGAGTTTCCTCTCATGGAGTTTACTGCTTACCTCAGCCAAGCTAAAGCTAAAGCCTTCTTGTTTGTTTTGTCCCGTTTATTTCAATACTAGCTGAATATCTTTTCGACTTCAGCTTGTCTTTTCTCCTTTATTTTGCCTACATACTTATGGGCTCTGTTTCCCAGCCTTCTTGACTCCTTTGTCGACTGTTGAGTTTGTGGTCCAGACAGTCTATCAATCTGTCTTTTCTTCTTGATATTTGATTATATTCTCCTTGGTGGCTTATGCACTATGCATCTTTCCTTCTTTCCTCCTTTCCTGTCAGCTTCAGGTTACAGCACTTCCCTCTTCATCTCCACATTTCACTGCTTTCTCAGAGCAGTAATCCTGAATCTTTTGGTCTTGTCTTTGATTATATACTGCACTATGAGCAGCTCATTTGCTTCCTTCAGTATGCAACTACATAGGGTTTTAATTCAGGTTAAAATGAACCTGAGATTCAGTGCAAACTCAATGTAAGATGGGGTACGGGTTGGTCAGCACTCAGCACTCGGTTATGGTGCCAGATTAAAAAGATGAATCACTGGGATTTCAGCTGCTCTGTTGTGCTTGGGGAGTTAGGGAGAAGAGAAAAATATCTTAGCATTTGAAAAAGAGAGATGAAGTAGATCTGATTGGTTTGAATTATGTTTTGAACATATTTTGCTTACTTCTGATTCAAACACATAGACAAATTCATTGTAGTGAAAAACTCTGCTAGAAATTGTTATCATTACAGTGAATGAGTGGCAATATAATGCAAAACCAAGTAAATGTTAAAGTTTCATCTTGTATTGAAAGACATGCATTTCTAAACTTCGAACCTCAACAGGACTCAACTAATTTGTCATTCCTTTTAAGTTGTGTTCTCCATTTCAAGTCTGTGAGTGCTTAGAGCAAGGTCATTAGAACTGAGGCTGAGCTTGTCAAAAAATTTTGTAAGCTTTATTTTTTTACTTTCTTCAATGATGAAAATATTTTGCTGTATACTGTTAGCAAAGAAACATTATAGCCTAGAGTTACTTGGCTATCACTGGGGGAAAACATGATTTCAAACTCTATTTATCATGGAGGAAACATAAGTGACAGAATAATTTGTTTGCACCTTTTAAAATCAGAATTCCTTTTCTGACTGTATCCTAATTGATTTTGTTGTTGGTACTTAATTAAAAGCTATGACTTTCACGAATAGCTTTTCTTGTTATTAAATTAAAATCTTGTCTCTCACTTTTTCTCCAACTTTCCTGTAAACTACTCAGTTAACCGTGTAACATATTGATCTTGCCTTAGATATGGAGGGGAAAATAATCTGCAGTTCTTCAGAGGCTGCAAAAGGTTTAAAATGAGTGATTAATTAAAAAAAAACTTTTTAAAAACGTAAATATTATCCAGAATATATAAGGACTGTTTTTACAATATATGAATTGCCATAAATTGTTACAGATTTTCAAGCTTCATTGTCCTTGTTTTCAGATGCAGATGAAAACATCTCCAGTATATTCCTACTAACTGTACTATTTTCTAAGATTATTGAACCAAGTTATGTTACAGGGCTAAATTTCTGTCCATTTTTGCCTTTCTGTATATCTGGTCCTGAGATATCTGACATTTACCCAAGCAAATGCAGTTCCACAGGCTTATCTCTACTGACTATCCCCTGGGCCACAGTTTCCTGGCTCTCTGCTATCCCCGTACATCTGCTTGTGGGTTTGGTAACTCTTTCCTCCAGGGACCTGTGACCTGTTATTTAAGAAGAAGAGGAACCTCCTTTAAAATTCACGTTTGATTTTTTAAATCAAACCTTTGGTTTGGAAACCCACTGTACGAATAGTAGGAAAAAAACTTTCTTGTGTGTAAGGATATCAGGAAAGTATTTTCATAAAGCAGTTTACCTGCTTATTTAAATCACTCAAGGGGCTGGCACACCCTGGTGGTAACTAAATCTGACCTAATTTCTTAAATGACTTGTGAATCTGTCTTTGTCTCACTGCTGTCCTGACCATTAAACCTTCTGAACCTGATTCATTGCTTTTATGCTTCCGTATTCCAGGTTGTGAACTTTGCTGTTTAAAGAGAAGATCCAACCTTAACTGTAACCACGGTATTTTCTTATAGCTACACGCATGCAGAAGAAAGCAATTCTGTGAAGTGCAGCTCAGTGCAACTTGGCTTCACCTGGAAGGAAAGGCTTTGTTTGTTGATGAAGACAGATCTTCTGAGGGCTGCTTTTTATAAGCAGGAGGGACTTTATGGTGGGACATGGCTGGGGAATCAGGCCTAAGGGATGTAGACCTTGTGCTGGTCACCACGGGTCTGTGGAGGAGGCAGCCTGTCTCCTCCTGTTGCCTGGCAGAGCCGGGAAAGCCCTGATGGGAGCAACTGGAGGGGCCATTGCTCAGGCTGGGTCTGAATGACTGAGCTAAACACAGCTCCACAGGCTGGGAAAAAGTTGCAGGGAGGCTTCCCACAGCTCTCCCCACTGATCCTCTCCTAGAAGCCTGGTTTCCAAAGCCTACAAGCCTAACTTCAGCCATGGGGATGGAATACAGAAGTATTCAAGGTTTCAAACCTTCTAGACTTGACCTCTGCTTCCTCAGCCGAAAACCTCTTGGTATTTTATTATTGCTTTTAGGGCTTGTTTTTTGACAAGGGACACAACAAATTCGGTCTCTGGCACCATTTCCTTTTGAGTACTTCACTGTTTCTAGCCCACAGTAAGTGATGGTAAACACAGCCAACTAACAAACAATCAGGCTTTGTTTTTGTACATCTAGAACTTCTTGGTTTGATGTATTTTAGGCACATCTTTGTGGTCACCTTTATGGAGACACTTATGTTAAGGCTTTTTAATGGATTATACTCCCAGAAGCTAAGACAAGAGATCCTCGTCCTATACATCCTCTTGCAAATATAAGTATATATAATACTTACTGAAAAACAGAATCTGTTCTTGCATGACTGGATGACAATTTAATGTAACCAAAATTTTCATTCATTGTGCTATGAATGAAAAATTTAATTCTTAATCTACTGTTCACATATACGCTCAAAGAATGTATACTATGATATCGTTGTATGATGCTAGCCCCTGTTATACAGTTCTCATTCACCACAGAAGTTTAGGAGCTTCTATCACTGCCAGTAGTTGATTGAATATAATATTTTATAATACTGAATCCAGTGCTGCAATAAACACGTAATCTGCAGCAGTATTAGAAGACTATTATTCTAAGCAGCCTTATCCTTCCTTAGCTCTAACAAATTATTTAGAATTATTCAGGGTAAAGTATATAGGTGAGATGTTAATAGAGAGCCTGTTAGCCCAAAATACTGTTTTAATCAAGAATTTGAAATGCAGACTAGAATAGGATTTGATACTATAATAACACCTTTCATATTGAAGGCATTCTAAAGCAATTTTCAGTAATGAGCTAGATAGTGTGGGTGCTCTGACTGTGTGGGGAATACAAATACCAATAGCCACAATTTGTTAAACATAAGCTTTCTTACAGGGAGATTAGAGTATGGAAATAACTTTGAATGCAATGAAGAGAATTAGTTAAGAGGCTGCACACCTGCTCAAAAATAATTTAAAAAGAGTGCCAGCCCTATTGCCTCAGCAGAAAGAGGAATTAAATAGCTCAGTTAAAGTTATTTTGATTTTTTCAGCAGTAATTTCCAGGGCCTCAGGTTGTTTCCCCCCAATACCTCATGCCTCAAAAATATAACCTCTCTGAGAACAGTCTAGGAAAACAAGCACCAGTGTAACTAAAAGCCCAACGATATCAGAATAGGAAACACTGTGGAGAGTGCATAAGTGAAATGTGGTGAACCTTTAAGTCCTTTGGTTTCAATGAATATTTTACTTCTAAACCAGCAACATAAAAGGTTTCCAGAGCCTCACTGCTTCCAAGCTAGTGAGTGGATTGTAGCCAAAAACTCTCAGAAGATGGGTAAAAATGCTTTCTGTTATAAGAAAAGCAGAAAAGAAAGATCCTTTGTCCTTGCATCTGGAAAACAAAAGACATACAATGAAGATTTACATAATTAATTATATTAGGGAATATGAGAGATAAATGAAAATCTTTCCCTACTTTAATTTTTTATGCATTGGAATGCTATATATATTAGCGCCTTGTAGCAACTATTTGGCAATGAAGTATCTAAGCTATTGATTTATGTTTGCTAGAAAACATCCTCAAAGTTGAAGCAAAAGCCTGTAAAAATGGAGAGCAATATCTGCATAGACTGTACAAATCTGCATTAGCTTCACTAGAGAAAAATAATTTGAATATCTGAAGAGAAAAAAGTCTCTGTTAAATACAAATTGGAAAGTTAAAAAAAAAAAAGATTGTTTTCTGATTGCAAAGCTGAACCCAGTTGCAAAAGGCAACTTTAATAAAAAATATTCAGGAAAGTTGACAAATAGAGACAGAAAAATGAAAAACTTTTAAAGGTTATTCCCAAGGAAGTAGAAATAAAATCTTTGGCTGGCAGAGCAAAGATTTTGCTGTTCCAGAGGATGAATGAATCATTCTTACTTTCTGAGCAATGCCAGTAACTAAACTGTGGATTTGATCATACCAAATTCTATGGATAATAAAGGAGAAAAGACAGAGACTTCCAAAGAGAAGTATGTGGAATAGCCATAGAAGAATTATAAATTCCTCTGTACAAGATGCTGGAAAACTGTTTTTTGTTTTGACAAATACTTCTCTCATCAGCTCAAGTTAGTATTGGAACACTAAATGCATTTTTTTTTTTAACTTCTATTTATAAAATATTCATGTCTGGTCCCTTCTTGCATTTGCAGGGACAGTATCATGAGCTTCAGGTAACCAATGTGGAGAAGGTATTCAGATGTCATTGTGAAAAGTATCACTGACAGACACAGAAATCCAAGGCCATGTTTCTTCTGCAACATTTTTATCACATTACTGAAACATTTGGGTTCTGATAAAATTTCTTTGTATATTTGTCTTCAATGACTCTCCATCTTGGTTCATAACCTATCTCAAATGTATTTTTCTGTTTTTTCAACCTTTTAAATGTCTCTTATTTCTGTTAGCTCTCTTGTTTTTTCAAGTGACAAAATAATGTGGTACCTTAACATGTAAGTGTTCTGCAGGGACATACGTCTCCAGATGAGCAAGGCAGCATAGATAACTTTTTAGATTTAGAGAGTTTAAAGAAGAAAGTGCCCTGTGGGAGTTATTTACCAGTCTGCAGGTTTTTTAACAAGCAAACCAGTGGAAACTAATTCTTTTTAGAGAATATTGCTTCCGTGCATATCAAAATATCAGTCAGGATATAAAACATCATACCACAATGACACAGACAGCTGAGGAAAAAGGTGATTTGATCTTTGAGTAAGAAACTAATATTGATTTCATTGTTCTCTGTTAATTCCTGCTTGCTTCAGTTTTGATGAACTACACCCCACTTGTCCATTAGCTACATGCATATCTAGAAATATCTTGCTACGGTGCTGAGGGATCTGAAATGCTTTCAGCAGAATATCAGAGGAGAAAAGAAGTACTACCTAAGCAAAACCCTAAGCTACTAAACATTCATCATTTCACCATTTAATTCCAAAATATCACAAAATTTATGTGGGGATTGCTTTCTGAATGATTTTTTGAAGCTATTTACCTTTACTTATACTGTTTTTATACGTACCTTTCTAATGACTATAAGAACCATCTTGTAAATATCTTCTCTTGTTAGAACTATGGTTGCAGTAATTTATCCTGAAACATACTTTGATCTGGCTGTTTTACTTAAAATTCATCCCATAAGCTTACATTCTTTAAAATATATACAATAGCTTATTTCAATTGATTTGTTTGTGCTTATTATTAATTTTTACAAATGTGAATTATATAAGTATTGAGGGAGGGAGGATTGATAAGCAGTGGTTCATCTCTATGAATGGCATTTTGGCGTTTGCAAAATATATCAAAACCTGCCAAACCAGATATAAAAACTTTTCCCCAGTAGTAACCTGTTATATAAGTAGTTCTTAAACATGCAATACATTACCGCCTGCCTTATTTGCATTTGTCATGTTCCAGGGCTATTCCCTTATCAACATAATACCCTCTGCGGTTGTGCTGCTTGCAATAAATTACTTCTGCTTTTTCTTTTGTTCTGAAGGTTATCCTAATCTCTAAAGAAGACTTAAGGACACTAAGGCTATGAAGAAACAGAGAACGACAACTGAAGTTCCATTATAAGCTAGTAAGTTCAGCATTTTGACATTTGATATCTACAGTGAGGAATACAAAAAAGTTATGGAGACCTTGTACTATTGTGCAATAAACTATCGCTCTCAGCTTGCACTGTGAACAAAACACTGCGCAGTGGTGACATGGCAAAATTTAATAATTTTAATGTAATCACATATCTAATTTTCAAGGGTAATTCCCTTATTTGCAAAATGTCATGGGCAGCTGGAGAGGGGAGAGATAATCTATTTATCTAATCTAATTATAAACATTTAAAGATGCCTATTCTTCAGTTATTAAAGGGAATGGGAGTAACTTACACATCTAGCACTTAAATGTTTGAGTTAAGTCAGAACAGTCCCACATTGTGTGTCTAAGAATTTCTGAGTGCAAAAATTAAATTTAATAAAAAGCCCAGTTAACAGAGAAATGTAGATCAAGAGGCCTGCAGAGAATTCAGCCTATTGTCATATTCTATTTAGAGGCAATAGATTAATACTACTTGAAAATGTCTTGTTTGCATAGGTATAAATAATTTTACAGTCACAAAATACTTATAATCAGTCAAGTATGGAATAGAATTAAGCTAGTATGACTTTGGATAAGATGCCTAAAGGACAGAATATTTATAATTGGTGAATAAATATAATTATTCTTAAAAATACAGGAAACTGCATGGTAATACTGGAGATAGATGTATATATATCTATAGAGAGAGTGTATATATATATCTATAGAGAGAGTGCATTATCATCGTTATGTTAATTTTTCTGAATAGCACGAAACTTTTAACATATGCTTATATATACTGTAGTTCGGAAAGTCACAGCTAAGTTTCAGACAAATCGTGACATCTTTATGAGAATTTTCTGAAAGTTACAGGTGGTAAAATGTCATTATTTTGATATTTTTACCAATTATGTCCATTGTCACTTTAATCCCATTGTTTCATTTTTTTGGCCCTCACACTTATCTACGGGGCATTAATTTCCAATAGATTAATACAATTTTTGACAGGTTATAAAACTACATTACCAACATAGCTGACTTTCCTCCTTTCTCATTCATCAAAACTTAATTAATATTAAGGGCCACTTTAAATGTTGTGGCTAACAGAAACAGTGTACATCTTAACCAAATGATTGATTTTTGTTGTCAACACGATATTACAACATAACTGTCACTGGCTCCCCTGAGAAACACCACAAAATGTAGTTCTTTCTTCTCCTTCACAGTTGAATCCAGTGTTGCTTAAGAGTCTACATCAGAATTTTATCTGTAACTTGAAGAAAATATTATTACTCGCTCTGCTNATAAAACTACATTACCAACATAGCTGACTTTCCTCCTTTCTCATTCATCAAAACTTAATTAATATTAAGGGCCACTTTAAATGTTGTGGCTAACAGAAACAGTGTACATCTTAACCAAATGATTGATTTTTGTTGTCAACACGATATTACAACATAACTGTCACTGGCTCCCCTGAGAAACACCACAAAATGTAGTTCTTTCTTCTCCTTCACAGTTGAATCCAGTGTTGCTTAAGAGTCTGCATCTAGAATTTTATCTGTATCTTGAAGAAAACATTATTAGTTGCCCTGCCTTAAGTCCAGCTAAACATTTAGACAATTCTTAATTGAGAATAGGTTTGACAGTTTAGTAGCTATTTGAAGTCAGGATTAAAAGCCAAATTAGTCATTCTGGTGCAAGCTCTTACCTTGCTACAGAGGAAGATGATTGTTATAATTTGTGATGGTGAAAAGGTACAATTCTCTTTATGAAATGACTGAGGATGATCTCCCAAAAAATATTATGCCAGCTGTCTAGCTAGACAAATACCAAAAGGGAGCACCCATGTTCCAGAAAAGAACAGCTCTAAGGATCTTGTCACACGCAGTCACTGTGCTCTCATGCACTGTGCTGGGTGCTGGAGTAAGTCTAAGCTAAAGAAATGGTTCTGTTTTAATAGAAAGAAAGGAGAGAGATGGACAATATTTAAGCAAAGATCCCTTTTTCTTGACTTTTGTTCCTTACTTTTTCTATCACATTTGTGCTTTTATTCTCAAAGTCAACCTAGGAATCCATCTTCCTGATTGCCTCCTGTAAATCATAGGCCAGAGAGTAATACTCGGCCTTTCTTCTCCTCCTAATCCCTCAACAAGTAATCTCTTAATTCTCATATGGAAAATGCCACAGCCTCTATAGGAAGCTTGAAAGCGCATCTGTCTTTGCATCTGTGCGTTTTTCTTAGGTGGTGGATACATAGGTTTGAGCACCACATTAAAGAAGGAAAGATAATGAAACCTGTGTCACTGCTCCAAGAAAGTTTTTATCTAAAAGCAAGCAGAAGGAAAACCTGACAATTTTTCAGCTGGTTTGAGAAAGAATACAATTTCTGCCATTTTCTTCTTTTTAAAGAAGTAATTATTCTGTTTGTAGTGTGCTTTAAAATCTACTACTGCAAGATTTTAGAAAAGTAGGCAGAGGAATGCTTAGGTTTGCCACCTGCAGAGAGGTACATGACACAACTTTTTCAGGAGTTAATTTTGTCTCATCATTTAGAGAAGCTGAGATTATTATCTGTTTTTAAAAAAAGAACTTTTACATTGAAGTCCCTCTTCCGTTTATAGGCTACCTAGATTCCGTGTAATCCAAGGGCATAGTTTCAAGGTTGTGTATTTGGATCTGTAATTTATTCATTAAGTACCTTTTCAAGCTGTGGTATCTTAACTGTTTTGGGGTGATTATGCGCTGCATTTAGTTGCTCGGTCAAATAAGAAGTCCGTGATCAGAGTCAGTCTGCTATTTAAGTGCAATTTCAACCAAATTGTCTGTTATCTTGCTACTGTAACATACATTAATAGTCCTATATATCTTATATCTTCCAGCTGTAACTTCTCAGCTGATACTGATGGCATACAGGTTATTTTTCTCACTCTTACAGTGCTGCCACCTATGGTGTAGAAAGAATGAGGAAAAGCTTTTAACAGTAATGCTACGTAAATAGTACTTTCAGACCAGGCAGAGAAATACAGTGTATCCAAATGAAGATTAAAAAAAAATTTGTGGAGAAAGAACTACCTTATTTGGAACAAATTCAGGAACCCTGTGGTTGATGAGCTCATCCTCGGAAAAAAACCCATAAGGCAAATTATGAACTCAGACCCAAAAGCGCAGGTCATCAAAAGTAGAAATTCATTCTGTATATTTAATGAAATATATAAAAAAATATTATTCAATGGTGTCTGAAATTGTGACTTAAATTACAATGACAGGCTAACATTTAAATCTAAAATAAATTTTTATGAGAAATTAGGCTACCCTTCTAGGATGCAGAGAAAATCTGCCTGAATAGATGACAGCGCAGTCCTTCTGCTCTTTTCCTTTAATCCATTTCAAAGGCCAACAGATATTTTATAGTGGTCCCTTTCTTTCCCAAAGCAGGCATCTCAGGAGGGCTTATATTTGATGCTCCATTTCCCAAACTAAAATCCCCTGCCTTGACATTGTTCAAGGTGAGTTTAAATAGGGCAAGACACACGCTGTTCTTACAGCTGTATTTGTTCAGGTGCACAGTTCCCAACTGCACGGGGCTACCCACTCCAAGTACTAAATGCCAGAAAAAATGTAAAAGGGGAAATGGGCAGGGAGGGGAATTTTATTTAAAGGTCTTACTATTGTTAGAACAATTGCAGTATCAAAAAGCATTATAATTAACAGTATCCAACATATGTTTTTTCTCTTCCTTGCTGCAAAAGAAAACAAATGATATCATTCTTTCATGGTGACAATGTTCAGATTTATTTTTGTTTAAGAAACAGAGGAGTGCCCTCCTCTTTCTTTCTAAAGAACTGCAGGATCTACCTTTTCTTTTTTAAAAAAAATAATTGTCATAGAGTACTTACTAAAGAAAATAAATGTTAATTGGATGCCTCTAGCAGTATAATTAAAACTTTCTGGCTAGATTAAAGTGTGCATACTGTCAACTGCTACACCATAAGAGATTCTGCCATTGACATTTTGGAATATGCAATGCATTGAGGGGGAAATGTCCCACAGGGGTTTACTTTCTTCTAAGTAAGCATAATTCATGACAAAATTTAAAGAAGGAAACCATCAAGTGAACTAAAATAAACAAGACACTTGTAAGTATGAGTGAATCTTACTAATGTTCAACCAAAAAATTGTTGCTGTATTCCCAGGACAAGGCATTATACATTTATATATAAATAATGAGTAGTTACATAAAAATGTATGTGCTACAGACAGCATTGGTGTCTGGGCATCTGCCTTGCTTACTAATGAGGATAAGACACTGAAGTGAGAGTCATGTTGCCAAGGAATATGTTCTTGTGTGCATTTCTGAGACAGGTCTCAAAGGCTGGGTCTTTCATTCCAAAGCCAGAGGGTTGAGAGGAAGGGGGCAGTATGGGTAGATGTGTGGAACATGAACTAAGAGGCAGAGAGGTCGAGGTGATGCGCAAAATGGTTCTATATTCTAACTCAAATTATCTCTCCATCAGAGAGTGAAATAAACTCCCCGGTCAGGTCAAGTGAGTGAGTAAAAATTGTTAAATTGTAATAACTTGCAGAGGTTGAAAACTGTGCACATAAAATGAGAATATGTTTCTATCACTCAGTTCTCTGTAATAGCTCCCACTCTTCTACATTTCTTTATTTTGTTTGGGGCTTTGTTCTGTTTTGGTTTTGTATGTGACCCTGAAACTTGTCCAATTTTCTTTAGAAATAAAATACTTTTGTGTTTATTGTTGTTTTCACTATACACAGTCTGAAGCTTGAAACGTGCCATCGAGGCTTTCACAAGAAACACAAAACAACCCTATCACTTTTTCTTTTTGTTTATTTTAAAATTTATTTATTCAGTTCAGGTCTGCAGCTTATTTAGCACTGAGATCACAGTGGATGAGACTGACATAGGTGAAGGTGTGATGCTGTACTAAGTGACTAAACTCAAACATCATGCTTCATCTTTTACCTAGAGCTATGCAGGTGGATTTGCCTATGCAAGAGTGAGCCAGACCCACATTTGTACACGTGTGCTTTGGGACACTCTAATCTTAGTGAGAGGGTGAAGCAGTGATCCAACAAGACATGATGAGGTTTAAGTCTTCTGAATCCTAGTTGAACATTTCTGTTCCTACCATCAACCAATTATTTCGTTATAGCTTTGCACATACCGTTCCACTACTGGATCTTCTGAATGCTGACCTTAGCAATCTTCTGTATTAACCTACTCTTGTTGTCTTTTTCCCATTCTTGGATGAAGATTATACTAAAAACTGTTGTTAACGCCATCTGTAATGAAACAAAACACACTAATACATGCAAGGAAGTACAAATCAGTAATTTTCTAATTTTCAATAGACATCCCAAGTATGTTCAGACTTTAACATTTTCATGTATTCTACCAAATTTGTTACTGGTAGAACTTTAAATGTTTAAGCTAACCCCGTGTAGCAGGAGGATAAAAGAAAGTTGTCAGTACTTGAAAGAATTTTGCAGATATTGTCTGTTATAAATTTCAGGTTATCCATTCCAGTTCACTATTCTATATATTTCTCACCATTACATTTTCTGTTTTCAGTCTGTGATCTTCCAAGGGAGAAAAGGAGTAGAAGTGCAAGATGCCTTATCACTTCTTTTGGCCCAAGCACATGTATGACCATACAGTGCATCTAATGGTAGAACTGATGCAAGTTGTTAGTATTGTCTTTAAACAGATTTTTTCCCAACCAGAGTAGTTTCCAACTCCTTTACTCTTCAGCTAGATGGTCTCTTAGGGCATCTTATGTAAACTTCTCTATGCCACCTTGCCAGACTGGTCTTGTCTTTGCAATTATTTTTTTTATATATAAATTTTTTAACTTTGGGTGATTGGAAGTTATAAAGATGCCTTCTATTTGGAGGTCAGTTCTTTTATTTATTTCTCTAATGTTTTAAACTTTTCCTTGCTGCTGAGGATAAGGCTTATATTCCCACAGAATCCATGTTTTATTTTGCATAGGCTGTAAGTATTTTAGACTTCATGCCAATGTATATATTCTTAGGGATTTCCTCCCTCTGTGCATTAATTTGTACTTTTCATACTGGATATCAACTGCAANTGTTCAGACTTTAACATTTTCATGTATTCTACCGAATTTGTTACTGGTAGAACTTTAAATGTTTAAGCTAACCCCGTGTAGCAGGAGGATAAAAGAAAGTTGTCAGTACTTGAAAGAATTTTGCAGATATTGTCTGTTATAAATTTCAGGTTATCCATTCCAGTTCACTATTCTATATATTTCTCACCATTACATTTTCTGTTTTCAGTCTGTGATCTTCCAAGGGAGAAAAGGAGTAGAAGTGCAAGATGCCTTATCACTTCTTTTGGCCCAAGCACATGTATGACCATACAGTGCATCTAATGGTAGAACTGATGCAAGTTGTTAGTATTGTCTTTAAACAGATTTTTTTCCCAACCAGAGTAGTTTCCAACTCATTTACTCTTCAGCTACATGGTCTCTTAGGGCATCTTGTGTAAACTTCTCTATGCCACCTTGCCAGACTGGTCTTGTCTTTGCAATTATTTTTTTTATATATAAATTTTTTAACTTTGGGTGATTGGAAGTTATAAAGATGCCTTCTATTTGGAGGTCAGTTCTTTTATTTATTTCTCTAATGTTTTAAACTTTTCCTTGCTGCTGAGGATAAGGCTTATATTCCCACAGAATCCATGTTTTATTTTGCATAGGCTGTAAGTATTTTAGACTTCATGCCAATGTATATATTCTTAGGGATTTCCTCCCTCTGTGCATTAATTTGTACTTTTCATACTGGATATCAACTGCAATTTTATTGCCAAGTCATGTTGTCTTGTGAGATCTTTCTGTAGCCCTTTGCAGTAGGTTTTACTTTTCATTATTATGAAACGTTTAGCACAGACATTTTAATATTCAACTATATTTTTAGATCATATTTGTATATGTGTGTGTGTATATATATTTTGGCAAACAAGTTGAAGCGTATAGAGTACATCTGATTACTGCTGTGCAAAACCATTTTCTGTACCATTGATTCATTTTGTTAAAATGAAAAAGCTGGATTTTTATTTTACTGAAAACCTGTGCTAAGATGACAGAAGGGATGGTTCTTTTAAAGAATATGAGTTCTTATTCTGACTTCTAGTGATATTGGACATGTGGAGAAGCATCTTCTGTTATTCTAAAACATAAATGCCTCTAGTTCATTTTTCTAAAACATAAATCCCTATAGTTTTTCTTTACAAAGAAACAGAGAGGAGAGAGAATGCTATTGGTTAGTGCAATAAAACAATTCCTAGAATAAGGTGCTATTAAGCAAGGTGATAACTGTCATACATTTTCTCAAAACAAACTGTAGCTTTGAAGTTTAGGCAAGAAATTGGAAAATAAGGTCTAGTAGTGAAAATATTTTGTACCACGGTCTGCACATATCTGGGAATATGGAGTGAGTCATGTTGTCACCAGTGTTTAAACACTACCTCCTTATTTTCCGTCTTGGCATTTGGAGGGGATGGGGGAGTGGGTATATGTGTGTGCATCCTTTAACATGTCCAAGTTAAGCTTGGTAGATCCAAAGATTCCCTGTGAGGAAAAAAAAAAACAAGCAAGGTGATGAGAGAAGAAATAGACATGGAGGGGAACATAGAGTCATTCAACTAAGAAATAGAAATAGCTTCTTTTTACGTTCTTCAGGCCACACTGTAAGGATAGGGATAATCAACAAGTTAAAAGATTTCCCTGTGAGTGTGTTCCAAATTGATTAGAATTTTCTTCTAACTTTCATTGAGTGTTAATGATGATAATTTATCAGAGAGGTTGGGCTAGATTTTGGTTCAAGAACATTTTTGCCTGCAAAACAAATGAAGAACACATAGATAGGAGGAGGGAAAGATAGGCTGAAGGTAAAGAAAGATTAATCACAAGGAACAGAATAAGGGACAAGAAAACCTCACTGAGAGCAAGAAACTTAAGTATCACATTCTGTTGGTGCTTTTGTTCAAGTGCTGTCTTTTAAGGCTCAAGGGACATGAAGATATGAAAAAGGGTACATGAAGAAAGAGGTTGTGCCACTAGAGTTCGGAGAAAGGCAGAATTTTCTGTTCCTTTATCTGTGTAGTCCTAGAGAGCTTTCTTTATGTGTTTGGGGGTCTTTTTATATTTATAGCTTTACTGTGGATTTAATGTTATTTATTTTAATATTGCTACATAAGATTTGTACCAGTGCAACAAAAAATAGCATTTTACTTTGTTTACTAACACTGTACTATTAAAGGAAGTGTAATTTGTGGTTAAATATTCATTACCTAGTATACCTTTGAGGATTTATTCTTGTAAGATTGCTTCATGTGAAATCTCTTAAAAGACATTGTCCACACCTAGCGCATTAAATGACCCTATTTATTCTGACCAAAGACTGAGATCCAGAATTTCAAACACAGTCTTCTATGCATATATACTCAAATTGTCTTAAATATTATTTTCCTGCTTTGACTATATAGCTGAAGTGTCCATGAAATCATACGAAAATGTCAACATTAAATGTGGAGGTGCATTTTGCGTATACATATAAGTTCCACTTAAACAATACTTAATATTAAGTGAAACAATAAATATACTTAATACAATTTTCACCAAATAAAAAAGAATTTCCAAATATGGAGAAAAAGCCTTTCATGATTAATCTTGCATATCTCTGTTCTTAAATTTTCTTACTTCCAAGTGAGTCTCACAGAAGAAACTGAGGCAGTTTTCTCCCTGTAGTTACTAGATTGTGCTTTTCTGTGGTTACAGACAAAATCCAAACAGCCCACAGAGGAAATAAACCTCCCTATTAACCTTCTTCCAATTAGGGCCAGCAACATTTCTTTTTTCTTTAATAAATGAGGATCCAGTTTCTTTTCCAGTTTGCATGGATAGCTGGTCTGTGAAAATATTCTTTTAATTGCTGAGATATGTATCTGAGGTTGGATCTAGTAGATGCAACAGAGAAAGGTTAGAATCTAGCATGACTACAGAGACACTCAACAAATTCAGAATCTGTTGACCTTCAAGCGTATTGGAAAGCCCATCTGTTTGGAGAGGCTTTTGCCTGACAGGGGGCATTCTTTCTCTAACTGCAGGGGCATTCTTTAACTGCAGTGTGATCTGTTTTGTCATCTTAACTACAGTAAATTTCATATACATCCACATAATGCTGTTCAGCAAATGGTTTTCCTCAAGTCCTTTCCTCAAAACCCCCATGTGCATTTGAATATAACATATGACTGTCTCTGCCACTGCCTGGAGACTCATGGAGCTGAAATAGTCTTCCTAATTGCAGGCTAAGGGGAAAATATTGACAATTTCACTCCCGTTTCATTCTCTAATAGCTTTACTATTGGCTGTCCCGATGCATTAATTTACAATGAAGATAGACTGAATTAGTCATATCTATAAAAGCACTTCAGGGTTGCACTTGTTATACTAAACCGAAGTATTTCCAGCTGGTATGGCAGCTTGTGAGGCTTTTTTTTTTTTTTGGCAGAAATGTCATGTAATTTACCAACAGGTACAAAATAAGAGATACTTCCAATTTGGTTTACTAGTCTTACTACATCAATAAGTGCAGATGCTCAGGGAGGCTGGGGAAGTTCATCAGATGCTGCTAATACAGTTCACACAAAACACCAAGTTCAGCACTTCGCTGTAACAACATGACACCGCGAATGCAATGTTCCTCAGGCAGCCTTTTATGTAATGTGGTCCAGTAACTGTTCAGCTATATTATTATTATTTCAACAAAGTGAAAATAAATGGTTATCATTTCTCCTTACGCTCAGTCTGGTCTGTCTCGAAAACCAGAAAATTCAGTCATTGAGGTTTCATTTTCCTGTTTTAAGGATGGAATATTAGCATATATTTTTCCCTACTGGTCTTTGTTGATTATGAAGATATTAGAAGCATAGTTTAGCACTGGTTATTGTACTGAGAGGATTATATCTTTGAATAGTATGCAGTCATCAAATACTGCTTGAATTTTATCAAATTTATGTATTCTTTTATAGTCTAAAAGAAGAAATCTGCATTTTCTTGGCTTTCCAGGTGTTTAAATCATCATTCCTATTTTGTTATAAATATTTAATACACTCTCTATAATTTAATTTATCATCTTTGATTATTGCAATAGGTTTTTACAAAAGTGAGCCCTCAGGTTGGAAATTAGTTCAATTCTTGGCATTGGCTTTATTTTCCCTAACAAATGTCAGCATCGTCCTGGGTCCCTGATCAAAAAACTCCCCTTCTTAGTTTTGAGAGTCTGTTACTTTGCACATTAAAAAAGCACAGCTGCAGTGGTAAGCACTACAGTATAAAGGAGCCAGCAGAAGTTGCAGGAAAACAGTATATTGAGAGCCAAAGACTATTTTTCTTACTAAGAAAGTGAACTGTGAGACTTCATAGAAATTGTTATTTCTGTTTGAGGTGTATAATTCCAAATAATAAATAACTATGTATGTCTGTCCAACAGAATCTTAAACCAGTTGAGCATAGATCTCTCTTATGAAATCTGAAATTAAAGAATACAGTGTGCTGACAAGTTGGAAGTGACAGAACACAGGTCCTGCTCTTGTTGCTGCCTTAATTACTCAGGATTAGTGATAACTGCATTATGACCCTATATGATTTTCTCAAAAAGGATCAAATTAGTAAAAGGAATAATTTAATTCCCTGACTTGATTCTAAAGATATTTCTTCTTCTTCAACCCCCAGGGTATAATTGTGTGCAGTTTGATTGTAGCGACTCATGTGTTTTAATATTTTAGCAGCTGAAATGGTGGCATCTCAAAACAATATCCAAGTCTACGTGTTTGGATTTTTTCACACTGTTACCCTCTTAGTTTATGTCCACATGTCAACTTACAACTTGGTCCCGAGGCTACTGCTCACAAAGCCATGTCTTGCATCCTAATTTCTTGGAGATATCAGATATTGAGAAGATTGTAGTGTTGGTGCTTATGGCATTTTACGAATTAGGAAATGTATGGCGTAAGCTAAAGCTCATTGTAAGGCATTTCTAGTGACTTCACTGTTGTGAAACACTTGAGCTGCCACTACCAATCACTTTCCTTGTTGGATGGAATGATTTATACCTTATTAGTACTTTCACAGAATCATTTAAGTTGGAAAAGATCATTGAGTTCAACCGTAAACCTAACCTTTCCATTATTTCCAGGTAGATTCTCTAAAGAAGGGCTGTAATAAAGGCTCTGAAAGGTAAATATTTTGAAGTGAAATTTTGTCTTTGCTCCTAGCTAAGTGACAACCATTAAATGCAGCTCAGGTTTTATCTGTGAATATGTCAAAAGAAAGTATCCACTTTGGTAAAGGGAATATTTCTGTAGTTCTAAAATATTTAGATACCTTTATGCAGAAGTCTGTTGTGCAGTCTAGTGAAAATACTGAACACAATACTGAACAAAAAGTGAAGTTATTCCCTGCTTTTTCATTCTTCTTAATAGCCTGAAAATCTTCCAAGTATTTCAAACTTTCAATGAAAGATCAGAGCACACAGTGCTACTTGTGTTTCTGGCTAATGTGAGATGAATGCCACATGCTTGCTCTGACAATTCAGTTTTCTTCTGTACTGCAGTTTGTAAGACAGTTATAATGATGGTTCACATTGCAAAATCGTGACACTATTTCAAACTGTACTAGTTGTCTTTCCAATTGTCTGTATCAGCATATTTATGAAGTCAGACCTACAAGAAAAAAGCATATTATGACCAGCCAATGTTATACTTTATGTATATGATATTGAATTCTTGCTCTTTACTTTGGTCAAAAGCTCAACTTCTACTAGACAATCTGATGTCAAAATGGGTCAGTTGGCATAATAAAGATATAATAGGCAGTGTTAAAAATATCTGAAATTTTCAGGTCTGAACAGAGCTGTGGGTCTCTTCCTTCCACTTTCACAATATAAATCATTTATGTTATCCAGGTGTGATGAATATTAAATGATCTATGGAGGAAATCATATTAACAGACTTCTTTTATTATTAGAACAACTGCAGGGAATTACAGTCAGTCATTTGAGTGAAAGATGCGTAAGGCAAAATAATAAAATATGAAGATTGGATAATAAATCATTTCAAGCAGGTTTGAAAGTAATAAACATGCAGAACCTAAAAAGCCAATGCCATGACTAATGGAGCCATGAATTTCCTACTCCTTGAGGCCTTAATTATTCCTTCTGCCTCACACATACAATTGCAAACATCACGCTGTTCTATGAAAACACATATATACATTGAGAAATAGATCTACTTTATTTTTTACCTTCGGGCATTCACCTTGAATTGTAAAAAGCTGTCAAATTAGAGTGCTCTCAGATTCTTATGTCAAAAATCTTAACCCACCCAGTTATTTCCTTAAAGAAAAGAACTCAGTCAATGTTGGTTTGAGTGGATGGCTAGAGAACAGATTTACTTTCCAAGGAAAGACACTACCTCTGTTTGATCTGTGGCATGTAAAACTTAATGTTGTTTTTTCTCCCGCTCATGACGCATTCCTAGATCAGGATGAGACACTATTTTCAGAACGTGCTTAATCCTCTGATTCTGTTCTTTTGATATGCTTTATATAGATATTTTGCAATACATAAATTAAATTATATAGTTATTTGGCACAGTAGGGGTGAACTTTAAAATCATTGGCATGTCATCTGCTCTGATCCTTATCTCCGAACATGCTGGTCATAGTCCTTTATGGCAGTATTTTATCTGTAAAAGTCGTTAACAATTTTAGCCTGTCTTGTAGCTGATGTAAAGTTATAACACAAAAGGTTTACTAGGTTTAATTGCTGTTGCTAAATGCGAAACGTACCTAAAATACTACTCACCTAATATTTTTTCTTGGTTTGTGGCTTTCAATATCTTCATTCTGCCTTTTTATTTTAGTTTCTCTATTTTCCTTCCACTCAAACACTTTTTTCTTTTTTAATTTATTTTTCCATAGCCTGAAGAAAACTCAAAATGAAATAGGAAAATATTACTAGAATTGTCACTTAGAATCAAAGTTTCCATTCCCCAAAAGCACTTTTAAGGTGGGCTTAATTTTTATTTTCCTTAATGAGCTTGCTTTTTCCAGAAAACACAGGAAAAGGAGTTGTTGGCATATTTTTGCATTTCAGAATAATAATTAATTACAAGAAGCCCAAATCTAACAACCAAACTATTCTCTACTACCTTGACCTATACTGATGGCAGGTCAGAAATGATAAATCCCACCACATCAGCAACCTTGAGCAAATAAGATTTTGTCCAGCTCACCAGGAATTGCTTAAGTATGCCATGTGTTAGAACAGTGTTTATTGCCTGGCAATCATCAATGGGATGAAATGCCTTGAGCCGTAATTTTATTTTTATTTTCTTTTACTTTTTTTGGGGGGGGGAGAACAATGGTATCTAGTAAAAGCATGTGGTTAATGTGTTTTCTTAAAAGAACTGACTTGTCCTCTGTCTCTTCAGGAGGTCTAATCCAACGAACTAAGTGAGCTAAGCATACATCTGGGAACTGAAGAGGGGTATTAACTACTCTTACTCTGACTTGTATTACAGTTCTAGAAAGAACAGAAAGAAAAGAAACAAGAGAAAGAACATTATATCTCTTTTTTTCTGTTTGAGAAACAGACTAATCTCTTACAGGTTGTTTAACATTTTGTCTGATGCTGGCAAATAAATTGTCTCAGTGCCGTAAGTATAATAGAAAATATTATATACTTACCCTTTTTCCGTCCTACCTGTTTATAGATTGGAGCTGAGATGGCCTATTTTGTATCCTATGCCTGTTCTAAGCCTTTATTTCCTAATTCCTCATATTAAGGTGGCAGTTAGGTTTATAAATGGAAAATAAAATATTCTTCTTGAATGAAAAGACTATAAAATGTCTTGGAGAGAAAATCCATGACAATGTATGAACCTATTCTGAGGATGTCCATCAATACCCTTGTATCACCCTTATATACCCTCATAGAGAAAGAAAGGGTAGATAGACAGACATAAAGGGAGAATCAGCATGCAGGTCATTTTTTACATTTTTGTGGGCATTTCTTTTAAAAAATAAATCCTGTGATAAAGCAGAGTAAGTGATTGTCTGAAAGTTGGTACAAATCAATTATATCTAAATGTGTCTAGGATAAGCAGTTACACTCACATAATTCCATAAAAAACAGCCTAAAGTAAACATGTTCTAAAAAGAAAAGCATATGCCTCTTAGAAAAGCTTAAATCAGTTGAACTCCATTTAACAAGTCTTTCTTAGGCAACAAAACCTAATGTGGGATGTGGTTTGCTCTGGTTACTCCTGCCACAGGAGAGAGATCTCTTCAGAGCTGGAAGAGTAGCTGGTGGGCAACATACTCTGGAAGATCAACTGCAGCTTGGTTGAATCCTTACTATAGAACAGGGTTAAACTTCAGGCTTCACAAGCTCAAGGTGTTCCCATTGCAAGAGGATAGATCTCCAGTATTACTCTTTCTGGACTTTAGGAAAAAGAAAGCTAGTTATTCACTGTTATCCCCTTCTTTCTTTGGCACTTTCTCTTTTCTTTAACTAGAATTTTGTTAAGCTATTTTAGTACACAATAGTATAGCTCACTGAGCTCTGAGACAGCTCAATTTAATTTGAGGTAAGTTTCTTAACTGGACATGCATTTTTGATCTTCAGACCTGAACTCTGCCTTTTTTGTTTCCAGTTATGAATTCAAAGAGGGATGTTTTGTAAAAAAAATTAAATCCTCTCACTGTTTCCATTCTCCTGCCTTCAGACATCCACCAGTAAAAAGTTTGGGGTTTATAGCCTTAAGTAATAAGGTCTGTACTTGATGTTTCTTTCTTTCCCCTAGTGAATTTTACTCTCTACTATTAAGACATACTTGTTGTTCCTTGTTGTTCATTAACTTGTTCCTTCTTGTTCATTAACAGGTTTATACTAGCACTAGCAGCTAACATCCCTGACTTACCTTCAATGTTAAGTTCATACAGTTTCCCAGTAGAGAGCAAAGGAGAAGTCAACAACCATATCATGAGTCAGAACTAATTATGGCTGATGACTACTTCAAAGGAAACTGTGTGAAATGTAAAGGTAATCAAACTAAATGAAACAGAGAACAACAAAACATCTACAGGTGAGTCTGGAAGTCTGCTGAGGAAGTTTTGTTTGAGTCATCCAGCTCCATACTATATAGATGGCTGACAAGTTTTGTAACCTTGTCTCTGTTGACCTTAGCTTTCTTAGGTATCCATTAAACTGTTCTTAACTAGAGTGCTTGTTTCTGTTTCCTTTTTTAAACCAAATCAGAAGTTATTTTTCTTTGTTTTACTACTTCTTTTTCCTCACTCAAAACAGCCTTCTATTCCAGGAGCTGTTCACGGTTTTTATCTTTTGCTTTGATCTTCCTCAGTTCCTTCTTGTGTATTTGATTTGTAGTTTTCTCTTTTCTCTTTCTGTCAAATCACAGCTCTCTGTTGTAGCACTCACCATAGCAGATGCTGGGTACAAGACCTCTTCTGAAAGAAAATAATTTAAACATTTTTGTAACTATCCATGTCATTGTTTAAATGCAGTGAAATTAATGTGATTGGGTTTTCCCCCCCATTAATGGTATTCCACGTTATGTCTTTTGACTGGTTCTCTTTTGTTTGCAGAACAGAAGACAAGGCAATAATCAGATATAGGGTTGTGAAATTGTAGATACACTTCAGCAAGCTTAAAAAAATTCAGAGCACTTAGAAGGGGAATGCAATACTACGTAGTTTACCAAAACTCTTCAGAGAACAAGCTACGTTAAAGAATAAGACATCTTTATGGGCATAGCATAATACTTACAATAGTGACAAAGGAAAGATAAAGACTTTCTTCCCAAAATCTGAAGAGAAAGGTACAATTTATTTCAGTAAGTATATATATTACACATTAAGAATATGTACAATAACTGTCTATCATTTAGTAACTTCTGGTGGGTTGACCTTGACTGGTTGTCAAGTGCCTACCAAAGCCGTTCTAACTCTCCCCTCCTCAGCCAGGTAGGGGAGAGAAAATATAGCAAAAATCTCATGGATTGAGATAAGGACAGAGAGATCACTCACCATATACGATCACAGGCAAAATAGACTTGACTTGGGGTAGTTCATTTAATTTAACACCAATTATAATCACGGTAGGGTAATAAGAAATAAAACTAAATCTTAAAACACTCTGCACCACCCTCCTTCCTCTTGGGCTTAACTTTACTCCCAAATTTCTTTACCTCTTCCCCACAAGTGGCGCAAGGGGACAGGTAATGGGGGTTGCAGATAGACCATCACACTTTGTTTCTGCTGCTTCTTCCCTCTCAAGAGCAGAACTCCACAAGTCTTCCCCTGCTCCAGTGTGTGGTCCTTCCCATGAGAGACAGTCCTCCACAGACTTCAACATGAGAGATTCCCATGAGCTCTAGTTCTTCACAAACTGTTCCAGCATGAGTTTCCAATGGAGTCACAAGTCCTACTGACAAACCTGCTTCAGCATGGGTTCCTGTCTCCACAGACTCAAAGTTCCTGTCAGGAGTCTGCTCCAATGAGGACTCTCCATGGGGTCACAGGCTCCTCTGGGCACATCTATCTGCTCTGGTGTGGAGTCGTTCCTGGGCTGCAGGTGGCTCTCTGCTCCACTGCGAGTCTCCATGGGTTGCAGGGGTACAGCCTTGCCATGGTCTTCACCAAAGGCTGTGGGGGAATCTCTGCTCTGCCACCTAAAGCACCAACTCCCCTCCTTCTTGACTGACCACGGTGTCTTGCATATTCACATCTCTCTCATATTCCCACTTCTCTCCCTGGCTGAAGTTGCTCTTGTTCAGGCTTCTACCAGCGTCTCACTGACACGACCCCCTGCAGCTCCCTGCTACCAGAACCTTGCCATGGAAACTCAATTCATACCTACAAAAGTAATAACTTTTAACTGTCTGCCTTTATTACAAAGCGAGTCAAGAATAAAATCCTAAACAATTCCAAATGATACACTAAGGTTCATATAATTGGCTGCTTCTGTGAAAATTCAGCCTGGTGCTGTGTAAACACACACTTAATAAATGCTCTTCTCTTAACCAAGGAAAAGAAATTCCTTTCATTAACAGTGAAATAACAGTTAAATCTGTAATAGTGAATGTGTGACTATTATAAAATTCTAGTAAAATATGAATAAAATGAGTGAAAAAATCTGAAAAGTATATTGAATTAATCTGCTCCAGTAATCTTATGATATTTGAAAAGTATTAGGTTTTGGATATATTAGTTCTTATTTAGCAAAGTGTAAATTACTTTGTTACAGTTATTTAGGAAATTTTAGTACTTTTCCCTGGGAATGTTCAGATACCTCATGAAAGCAGTTGCACAGAAACTAAGAAAAATTGCCTGTGTCCATTAAAGCACAAACACTTGAAAAACACAGGAAAGAGCTTTGTACTCAGTAGCTGGAACTGGATAATGTAAAGTGCTTCTAATAGTACTTGGTTTTCTCTGAATGAATTTGACATGTGTTTTCAAGACTGCTGGTAGGTGGTGTAATATGTTTGGGGAATTTTCTGTCCCTTAGTTTCACTACTTTTTTCTTCCCAAGCATGGAACTATTAAGCCCTAGCAAGGTTATTTATTTTGGTTTAACCCTGGTGTTCTCCTGATGCTTTTTTTCCATCTCTGTAGACCATTTTCCACAAAAGATAAACCGCAAGTGTCTAAGAGTGCTAAATGACAAACTTAACATATAAAAGGTCAATAGACAAGGTACAAGGCAATGTAAATGTTTGAGTAAATCTTAAAGCCCTTCTTGGATTTCATTCAATAGGCTTAGAAAAATGTTGAACCTGTGTAAAACTAACATGTGGTGTAAACAAATACAAAGGAAATTTTACGTCTACTAACTGTTACTGATGTGGTGTACACAAAGTATTTGTTCTGTCCAGTAAGAGATTGTTTAACTAAGCACCTGTATTCTGAGCTGATTTTCAAACCTCCTAAGGTTTTGACTTAATAGTTATAAAGAATAACTGCCCATTAAAGACTTAAAGTGAACCTGAGACTTGAATACTTCAACTGCCCTCTTCAGAGGCTCCTCCTGCCATCTTGACTATTCAAGTTAGGGCTAACACATTGCACATTCCACTGCAGGTTGCAGTTTCCTTTCAGAGTGAGTTGCCTGGAGGGTTCTGTTTGCTGTCGACCAAGTATGGTAATGCTGTGTGACAGTGTTAGCGATGGTGCTTCAGTGGTACCTTCCCATTGTCTAGCTCCATCAGTCCTCACTGTTGACTTGCATTCATTAATCCTTGACTGCTGATTCACATGTCAGAAGTTCATTGTTCACTGAATTGCTGGGTTACATGCTGTGCCTTCAATAATTGGTACAGAAGCACACTGATAACAATGAAATATCCTGCCAGACTGCTCATAGTGTGAGAGAGAGTTCCATGAACTAAGCAGGGACAACTCCTTAGCTGCTTGCAAAGCTGCAGAAACAGTGATACATCTGGTTACATTCTCTTTGTCCTTTTGATATATTCAGAAAGACTGTTATTTTTGCTTTCTCTCTCTGTTTCTCATTCTGCTTACTGAATTCTCATTTACTTCCACTGAATTTCAAATGAAATAATTTTGCTTTAGGATGAATATTGACTTAAACACAGTGAAAGGCATCATTGATGTGAATGGGAGATTCCACATTCTTGCTTTGGTGACAGTCAGTTACCAGTTATTGCTGAATATTTTGCCTCAAGTATGTGACTCAGAAGTCATAACTGGTACGCACCAGCCCACAGCATAAGAATGCTTTTTATTTATTTAACTATAAACTAGCTAGAGCAACAACAAGGAAAATGAATCCTATAGGTACTTTTTCCTTGGTGAATTTTATGATCAAGAATATTCATGAGCATTTCACTCATTTTGACACTAAATATACTCAGGTGTAGATTGAGTCAGCAAGACTGAAAACTCAAGCTCAGGATTCCTGTAAAATATGATTCTTGGATATACTATAGGTTTCTGTTGAGATATTGTTATTGCTAGACTCCAGGACTAGATTTTGGTTATGCATTTAATACTAGGAGAAAAAAAAAATTCTGAAAACAGTTGTTTCACTGAAGGATACTTCATTTTCCTCTATATAGATCAGAGGCAAAACACTCCTAGTCTTGGGTAGGCTCTGGAATTTCTAGCTATGTTAGATAACACACTTTTTGCTAACCATTGAACCAAGAGCAGGCTGTATACTTTGTTGCCTGAATGGTAAAAGAGAACTTACTGAGAAGAGCTGATCGTAGGAAGTAATTCTGGATTGAGTGAACCTGGTATAACTCAGTTTGAATTTAATAGAAACATAAAGCAAATGAGTTAGTAATTATATTTTCAAATTATTTTAGAACAGCAGGCTTTGAGAAAATAAGGGAAAATGTCAGAGAATACAACTGTGCTGAAGAGATTGAGTTCTTGACTTTTTTTATTATTAATTAAAAATGCATAGCTTTCCAGAGCTGTCTTGACAAACTTTTTAATTTCTTGCAGGACACAGTTTCAAGTCTACTGGGTGAAAGACTACTCAAGAGAAAATTATTACAAATATGCAGAGAGCCTGCAGGGAACAGAGAGATGGCCAGCAATGATCAGCAAATAAATCTGCCCAAGGAGTCAGAAATCGTAGAAAAATAGGTAAGAGTTGGCAAAAAATATTCTGGTACAATTGAAACAAATAATGAAAATGCAGTGGCCATCTTAACCAAACAATGTGATTCATTCCTTATACTGTCTTGAACCATTTAAATCCCTTGTAATGCAATAATCATAGGTTTTGCAGGGAGTGCTACATCCTCAGCGTTCTTGCAGCACATCTTATCCCTTCTGGAGAGACATGTCTCAATGGTGTTGTAAACACTACAGCTGTGTCAGGTAGGGACAGACCAGTTAAGCTCTCAGCATTTTTTGCTCCATGCTGCCTTTTTTGTTTGTGTGTTCCAGTCAAGTGTTCCACCATGTACCTGTTAATTACTTTGTCTCTTGATGTTCATTCATTTAATCATAGAATCATAGAATCACCAGGTTGGAAGAGACCCACCAGATCATCGAGTCCAACAATTCCCACTAATCTCTAAATATTTATATCATTTTATGCTAATATTAAATTCAAATTTTTATGTGTTACATGTGTGAAAACTCCTCCTTGTGTTTTTTCTGCCATAAAAAGAGACTAGTAATTCATTTGTGAAACAAAGAAGTCTCATGCTCCTGTCAAAAGAGAATGTAAGTTTAACAAAGACTCTTGGGTAGTCTTTCTCCGAAGTGTGATTTTTATCTGTGAGATTTAATGGAGTCCTTCATGCTAGAAACATCTTTGGAGACAAGTGAAAATAATCTGTCAGTTGCCATGGACACATCTATGTGAAAATCCTATATTCCTCTTTTACTGTGTGACTGCATACTGGTGTGTGCTTTATAGAACAGCCTGAGCATCCCCAGCTTCAGTCTTAACGTGCACTGTGACTTCTCTGCAACTCCCTACCCAACTAATTTACACAGCTTGCTTTAATTGTGGTCTGTATCAATTTTGGGCAATTTCTTGCGAAAGACATGGCACCTCAAGCTCAGTGATATCTCATAATAAGCCAGTATCTTTGCTGTAAAGATAATTGTGAACATCATTAAATGAATGCTATGCCAGGGGGAATGGGTATCCTTCCAAGAACGCTTTTCATTTATCCTGTGGTGTCAAGCACAACAAACAAATCAGCCTGAGCTTCTTGGGATTTCTGGGACTGGAAATTTATCCTGCAGTGAAAATTCAGTGCATTCATATATGAGGACAGCAAGGTACCATCCACCTTCTTGTAGCACTTCAAAAGTCCTCAACTAAAACTAGTTTGCTATTTGCTTAAAAAAAATCTGTCCAGCCAGATGCTTCTGGGTGAAGTTACATATTGTTTTATCATTGTACAAGTATTAAGAATTGAGATAAAAAGAATTGAAGGATACTAATAAATAGGAGTAATGTAGAGAATACATTTTACCTCCTTAAGATTTTGCTGTGACTTACATAAATACATTATGAAGGGTATAGGTTATATGTTTGTTGTATATGTTATAAATCTAGTAAAAATAAGAAATGAAATGGGAATAAACTGAAAATATTACAGAATGTATCTCTAATAAGCTCATTTACTGTAGAAATGATTTTATGAGGACATAAGAAGAGTGTTCTCTTGAAATGCCCCAGCCAGTAGGTCTGCTATCCTATTACTTATATACAGTGTATGTGGTGCGATTTCAGAAAACAACATTTAATCTATATTTGCCCTCCTTATTTTGGGCCAAAGGCAAGTCCTGAGCTCATAAAAATGTTCAGAGCTCTCCTGAGGCATTTGAGGGGAATGCCTAGTTACACTGGTATAACAGCTGTTCCTTGAGACTTCGTACAAGGAAAGACTTTAAAGAGGAGGAAATAACAAACTTGTCAGGCACATACAAGCACAGAAATGCACTCACTGCCCCATTTTAAGTCACTGACTATTCATGTACAGCTAATGGTAGTAATATTCCCCCATTAAGCACACGAAAGAACAATATTGTTGATTTATTCTACTCTATGACAAGAGCTTTGGCAATATTGTCTAAAAATTTTCACATAATTATCTTTTTAAAAAGGACAATTCAGCTCATGGTACTGCATTTATTTAGTTAGGAGTAGAGAAAAATAAAGAAACTCTCCTTTGAAAAATTGTGAAACCACATTAGTTATGTTGGAAACAATATACCGTCCTCTCACTGATACTATATGAGTACTGGAAGTCTATATGACAATGAAGGACAGTCCACAGACCAAGAGGAATATGTTTGCATTTTTCTAATCATAGAAGATGGGATATTGCTGCCGGCTGAGCTACCCTGTGTTGATGTTTTTGCAATGGCCTCATTAGGAAAATAGAATTGCCATAATGTAAGCATATTTGCATCCATCTGCCTGGAAATGTCCTGAACCTTTAGCAACAGCAGCACTGGGGTGCATGTCCAGGATCCGTTCTGCTTTGATCCACCTGTTAAAAGTACTTTGCTTTGATCTATGTAATAATGACAGGACTGAGGCTGACACTAAGCAGCCAGTTCTGCTGAAAGGCTTGTGCCAAAGCTGCCTGGTTACATTACAGTGAGACATTAGCACTAGAAACCTTGAAGGAGATGGAGGGATAGGGTCATGAAGGCAGTAATTCATTAATATAGTTGCAGTACTACAGTATTGTATGGAAAACTTTATGACTAGAGGTCATAAAAACTTCTACTCCTGGCTGTGTACAATTGTCTACTTTTGGCTTTGTACCCTAGATGTGCTTTCCTCCCTTTTCCCTTTTGGAGGCATGTAAGAGGCAAAGATGCCTGCTATTAGAAAAGAGAATGTTCTAGATG
Source organism: Piaya cayana (assembly GCA_013389865.1). NCBI lineage: Eukaryota > Metazoa > Chordata > Aves > Cuculiformes > Coccyzidae > Piaya > Piaya cayana. Next base: position 83,546 of record WAAB01007518.1, on the reverse strand, counting down.
TGATATTGTAATTAACCAGATAAACAGTTGTTAAATTAAAGCAAAACTGAAATCTTTACTATAGCTCCAAGACTCTGATATGTAAGAAGTGTTCTGGATTTGTTTGTGCTTCTCTTAGCTGCAGTTCAAAGCTAGAAGAGATTTGGGTAGGCATCTGGGGAGCCGTTTGTTTCTGCGGTATTGCTGATGTATGGAGCACCCCTGTCCATACAGCTCTCCTGCAGGCCTCCTATATAGTTCCAGTTAATCATCCTGGGTTTAGAAGGCCAAGAAGACCAAAGTTTCTTGTCCTTTGCATCATAAAATGCGGGAACAGGAAAATGCAGAAGTAGTATTTAAGTATCTCTGCTCTGAAGGCAGGAAAGGAAACCGTTAAATCATATAATGTCCTCCAAAAGTACAAAACCAGTAGGCAGATCTTTAAGGCGCTTCTTGCTTCCTCTGAGTGATCCCAAAAGCTTCCATAAACTCTGTGGGATTCATCACATCATCCTTCTGCCAAAGCAAAACACTCTCATCAGTTTATATAATAATATAATACTGTGCCTATTAAAAATAGATTGTTACCAAAAATGTCTCTTAGTTTGTACATCCCAAGTTCTTTTCATGATGTTATTGAAGATTTTTGTAAGCTCAGATCATATTTTTAAAACAGTTTGGATTGTTTCACACCAGAAATGAACTAAACTTATAAGTCAAAAGCCATGCTAGAATTAGTGAATACATAGTGAAATACTACTGGTAAAATATATTTTAGTATTTTTTTGACACACAGCTGAAATTTCTTGGTCAATTAACCATCACTGATGAACAGAAGAGGAATTCCTTGAGCAAACTCATGCATAATACGTTGGCATTTAATTCACTGCAGCCCCAAGGCATATTAGAGAATGGATGGAGCCATCTGGAAAAGGCAGGGGGGGTAGTGCCTCCTGAGGGAATTCCAGAGTCACTCAGATGGGTCTCTAGCAAATAAGAAGCTTGGCAGCATCATGTAATCCTACCCCTTCAATACAGTTTGGCACTGCACTACTTATTTCTGAATGACTGACCATTGTAAAGGGAAGTAAACTTTAACTACCTGCTATGTGATTAATCCAGAAGCAGGATCAGTTTTCTAGTTCTGTGGTCATGATGCAGAACCAGAGGAGAGCCGTAAGGTCCAAACTAGGGAGTTACTACCCATTTCCTTTCTACAGAACTAACATTCTTCTCACAGGTAAAAGGACAGAAGTATGTTTTGTGCTGTCTAGACAATGGGAGGTCCTGCCTGTCTGCCTGGGTTGTCTCAACCTTCTGATCAAAAGTTGCATTACAACAGAAATTAAGTACCCAGATACAAAACCACTTCCGAACTAGGTGAGAATGGAATGGCATAGTAGCTACAAAATAGTTAGTCTGATCAGGTCAAGGAGAAAAAGTTATATTTGAAAATAAACCGTGCCTATTTTATGTAATTCAAAGGAAATAAAAGAAAATTGTGGGTTAGAGAAATTGAAATTTAATTTACTAGTGGTTTTGGTGCTTCTTTCTTACACAAGTTAGCTAACTGTAGGCTGCTTAGATTCAAAATTAAGTAGCTGGAACCTGAGAAGACTATGATTAAGATGTTAAAAGGAAATGCTCTGCCATCAGTATTCTGAAGTGTGCTCAATCTCATGTTTTACTGCAACATCTGCTTCCAAAATAAGTAATGACGCAAAAGAAACTGGGGGGAAAAAAAGCTTGGATAACTTTTTATAAATAGTGGATTTTAAAGACAGAGACATCCCTGAGGAAGTTTAGAGTCTAAATCAAATATTAATACTTAGGAACAAATAAGAAGTCCTAAGGTGGTCTGAGTAGTAAGACTAATATTTGGAATTAATTATCTGTATTTTATAATTCCAAGGACAGTGAGGGATGGGTAAAGACTTGTTTGGTAATGTTGATCACAAAATACTGACCATCTTTCTCATCAATTATGTTTTTATTTTTTGACTTCAGGTAGATTTTACTGGATATTAATATTGAGAAGTAAATTCTACAGCTGTATTCAGTAGTAAATACATCCCTAGTGTTTGTGCAGCCTCAGGTTATTACATTTCAATGTATATGTGTGTGTATATATATAAAAGAAAATAAAAGCAGACATGTCTTACTGGGCATTGAGTGATAAAATTGTCCAACTGACATAAATGAAAATATTTGGGATATTTTTTCTGTCCTACCTTTTACCACAAAAATCACCATGTTATCTATACCGTACTGGCTAAATAAAAAAGAAATCCAAAATTCAACAACCATATTAATAGCTATTTTCTAAAATAATAGAAGAATTTTCTCCAGATTTCTGAAATAACCATAAAAATTCACCATAGATCATTGCTGTGGTGTATTCTGGTAAAGAAAAGATAATTTTTATTACTTTGCATATTCTATTGTGTTTGGTGTTTAGTATTCCAGTTTTATGGCACATAGAGCACTGGTGCTTGAATAGTGTTGAGATTTCCAGCTACGCAGTGACCTTTGTGTAAATTCATGAAGATGACTGCTGGTAGAGTTATATTCTGACACAATTACATATAGAAGAAAATATTTCTTAATTTACCCAAGTGTTTTAAAATTTGAGTAAATTAAACAATATCAAAATAAATATTATAAATATGATCTTTCCGTAATTCTTTTACTTTAATAGAAATCCACCACAATCCATTCATCATCTAATTAAGAGTTCAGCTAAGGAAAATACAAAATGTACAGCTGAAGTTCCAATGAATGAAATTAATTAATTTTTAAGCTTAGGGGAATGGAACCCTCCAGACAGGAGGAAAAAAAAATTAAAAAGGAGTTTTTTGTTTAAATTGTTGTTGTGATTTGGTATCCATGTAAGAATAATGGCAAGAATTGTCTTCCATACAGCTAAAAATCTTTTGCAAGGAAATTAATGGAAAATGCAAGACCTACCAAAATATTTGGGGTTTTTTCTGATTGTACGTGAACCTTTTTTTAAACAGACATTATGCAGTTTATCTACAGCAGTGGAAATGCTGATATTGAAGTTTCAGGTTAGAGAATGCCATTTTTATTTGTTATCACTTAAAGGCAATATGGGAAAAAATTCTTGATAGATACCTGGTGAATTTATAGCTGATGAGAAACATGGGTTTCCTGGCAGTGGCCAACATATTGAAGAGAGTGAAGTGCTTTAATGTCTAAGCCAAAAGCTAAATACTTCATAATATTGTTTTTTTTCAGCTGGGACCATAGCTTCATCATCACACGTAGCTCAGGACCCACTGTGAAATGCTAAAGGCCCATGTCATTCATGGATTATAGTTTAAGGAAGCAAACATAAGATGTTCGTTTTGCCTATGAACTATTTCAGACTTTCAGTGGTAAAATTTGACAATTTCAATAGCTGCAAAAAACCTCAAAAAATACAGTACTTGGCCTTTTCTCACAAATGCTGTCAGGTTCTGTGAAAATTCTCAGTTCCCAGTTCTTTCATTGATAAAGAGTTTGTGTCAGACAACATCATTTTTAGGGAGTTGCATACATGTGCAAGTTTAAAAATGTCTCTGTTTAAACCTTTATTTGGTTCTCTAATTGGCACAGCAGTATTACCATTCCCTTGTTCAATTTTTAAAAGGTATAAGTATAAATTACGTCATATTTCCAAAACAGCAGGAACTGTTACTCTTACAGTATGGGGTTTGTTTGTTTGTGGGTTTTTTCTGGCTTATATTTTGTTGGTTTTAACAGCATTTAGACAAAATCATATCCATTGCTATCAATCAGACAAAACACATCCCGTAACGATTAAATGTATCCCCATACCAAGTACTGCTAAAAACTACAAGTAGTGCTTAAACTTTCTCTAATGTTATCATATTCTGTGATATTGGATTATCCCAAAACAGGCTGAGTTTTATGAATCAATTACTCATTACAACTACTACGCTTAGCATGGATGGCAGATAGATGCAACATCTTACATTTCCATTGTCTTTGAGTCTATACCACCAACCGGAATCAATTACATATGAGCTGACTAGTTCACTACCCCATAAATGCCTGTGCCCCTCTTCATTAGATATGTTGGAATGGTGAGGCAAACTGTAGCCACAGAGAGAGCATTTACATCGTGTCCCAACTCTTCTGGATGCCTGCAGCATGGCACATGTCTGTCTTGTCTCTATTCATTTAGACTATTATTATGGTCTTGCCTTATCAAACTATTTGGCCATACAGCTGCTGCAGTTCAGGCTGGTATTTTCAAAGTACTACTTGTTGTCCTCTGTGTCTGTTTGGCTCCCTCCTTCATGTACTGTGGCACTGAGAAGTTGGAATACATCTCTCATCCAGCACTCCAAACCATTTTTTTTTTCTTACATGGAAGCTTCTGCATCACTACACGTCATTACTGACAAAGTGAGCTTCCAAAATTGTTTCCTTCTTTTAGTCCAGTGCACATGTGGGGATAGAACAACAGTTTCAGTATTCATCATGACTTCTAAAATATGTTCTTCCTTTGCAACTTTGCAATGAGACAGGTCAAAAAGTCACATTATAAATCTACCTGGTTGAGATCCTTTTGTGATGTTACATTTTATTTTAACAATAGTGCTAGAGGAGAATATGAACATAATTTCTACTTTGAAAATTCTGATTTTCTACTCTCTAGTAATATCTAGGGTTTCATATTTTATTTTCACTCTTTCCTCTTCTCTTTAAAAAAGTCTCAACTTCTGTTTAGTCAGATCTCTGTGACTTTTATATCCCCTGCATCTATCACATTGGGTTGCCATGGCAATGCTACAAAAATATTCAGAATCACAAGATGTTCATGAATCATTCTAGCCAGGTTTCTGAAATTAAAGATAAAGCAAGTAACTTAAAAGTGACCCTGATGTCTGTGTATCTCTTGAGACTTTACAACAGAGTCCTGAGATCAATTCCCAGGACACAAAATGATGTCCATTCGTAGATGTATGTATATACTGTGCATGTTGGTATATTAAGAAGGCTCAAACCCTAAGCACACTCTAGGGGTTTTCCTCCCTTCTCCCCTGCCAACCCCCACAATTAAAAAGCACAAGTTTTAAACCCATGTGCCTTCAGTTGCAATTCAGTTTCTGTACAAGAGATAAGCACGGAAAGGTCATCTCATCTCCTCTGTTTCCCTGTCTTCAGGCATCATCAGCTGTACTGTGCTATTCTTTACAGATGCTTGCATGAGCTGCTATTACAGCCTCCATTAATGGACGGAGGTTCAGCCTTCTAGGTAGTGCCACTGAGAGACTTTCACACTGTTCTTCCTGTCAACAAGGTTTTTTCCTAAAGTCTTATCTGAATCTTCCTGAAATTTATCGCTATTATGTCTTGGTTTGTTCCTACCAAATGACAAGAAGAGATTGTTCCTTAGCACTCCCCAGCACTCTTTCATATAGTGAAGATTCTTACCATATTTTCTTAGTATCTATTCAACTCCCTGTGCAAAAAAAATTTGCACAGTTAGAACCTGTTCCAAGATCTTGTGTCATTCTCCTCGTCCTCTTCTGGGAATTCCAACTGACATTTAGTGCCTGAAATCAAATGTAAAGCATCAGCTGGGGTGCTTTCAGTACTAGAGCAGAAAACTAACTTAACATCTCTTACAGTACTGTTTCTATATCACAAGACAGTGACTGATTTTATCCATTATGTGGACATGTGCTCTGCTAAGGCTTCATAATAGTCTCTAGAACCTCTTTTGCAGACCTGTTGCCCATACTGGCCCTTATGCACTTTAAAATTCTTTCTAGTTATAGCATATTTATCTTGCTGTTTCGAATAGCATCTTTTTTTTCCAAGCATTGTAGTTTGAGGCAAATTAGAGTCAGTTTTGTGACTAACTCAGTTGCTGTAAGTAACTGCATTTTTTCTGAAGGCTAGCTGCATATTTATATGCAGTCAGAAAGAAAGAAATCACATGAAACAACTGGGAAACCTGGTCCATTGTGTTCCAATTCACACATCTTTAGTGCAATTCCTGCAATGATACTTTTCCAGACCTGCTTTCCACTGAGGCTGACTTTATCACTTTTGCTAACATGTACCTCAGTGATCTCGCTTTAATATTTTTTTTTTAAATTTAATCCAGAAGAAAAGAGTTCAGCTGAACTAATAAAATGCTGTGGAGCTCTGTTCTGCTCCTAAAAATCCATTTTCAACATTCTGTTTCATACTGGTCACATATTATTTACTTTGCTTACTTTCTAATACATTTGATTCCACATTAGCTTTGGTTCCTCTGCTTTCTATTTTACACAGGNCGGAGCTCTGTTACTTCAAATGAGCCTTTCCCAGCATGCTCTTTGAAAAATCCTTTAAACCTGTGCTAGAGAAGCAGCTGTAGCTTCAATATGGTTGTTTTGCCCATAGCTATTGCAACTGGTACTTCTCTGCTACTCTTTGAACTGGTATGTTTTCTTTGTGTGTATGTTGTGTTTTTCTGAAACTCTCCTCCTGGTGTGACTCAGGATCACGTGTGTATTGGAATATTCCTGGTTTTTTATCCATATCCAGATTTACTATCTCTCATGCTGTCATGTAGGTAACATTGATATTGTAAGTTTTTGCTATGTGGCTACCTAAGTACTGTTCATCTTGAAAAGTTCTGCTCCTAAAAATCCATTTTCAACATTCTGTTTCATACTGGTCACATATTATTTACTTTGCTTACTTTCTAATACATTTGATTCCACATTAGCTTTGGTTCCTCTACTTTCTATTTTACACAGGAACATTTTGCATACCAGAGCAAAGTCATCATGAGGTATGATTTTACCTTTTTTTTTGTGGTCACAAGTATCTTATGATTCTCAGGATACATTAATTAAAGATTTAGCACATAGGTGTCAAATTAGGCCAAATATTATTAACTCAGCTGTGAACACCATAAAGCTATGTAAAATGTGACTTTACTCTTAAGGAACTTAAGTGCATTCAGAGATCGTATATTAAGCAAATGATTTTACCTTTTGTAGGTTTAATATATATACACTTTATCTTTTTTTAATATATATTGTAGATTTAGAGACATGATTGTTAGGTTTATATACAGAAATAGTAGACAAAGTCCAACTGCCCATATCAATATTGGGATGCAGGTACACTCTGCAGGACACCATTCACCAACTGTGTACCCTGATGTCTATGAGCATATGGATAAAGAAAAAAAACCAAACAGGAGTATTTTTTACTAATAGAACAGAGGTTTGACCATTCAGTCATACATCGGTTGGCTGTATCTACTTACGTCAAAAATATTTTTATCAAAGCCTAAACCTTTATAAGATTTTAATTTCCTTTCTTTCACCTGTCTTTTTGGACCTAAAAATTTGGTTCAGAAACTGGTTTTCTAGTCTTAAACCTTTTTTTCAAATAGAGGAGTATAGGGAATGTGATTCTTCTTTAGTTATCTTTCATAGTACTAGTTACAGTTTGAAAACCATTCACTTCATCCATTTTTATTTTCTTGATGTACTTTCCTAGATCTATACTGCACTAGACTTTCTTCATTTTAGTGATTTTCCTTTTTCGTTACACACTTCCACTGTTCATATTTGCCTCTTCCCTCTAACTGAAACTCTGAATGCATCTTTAGATATTTCTCACCTTCAGTCTTTGCAGAGTAATTTGGAATGTACTTCTTCCATTCTTCCAGATGTTTGGTTACATTTTTAAATTCATCATTTCATCATTTTCAAAGTGATGAAAATGTTAACTTTTAGAAACACATAACGCTTATTGGTTTTCCCCTGCTTCTTGAGGTTTTTTTTTTTTTTTTTTTCCCAAATTCTATCCCTCTTCTGGCTTAGAAAAGATTCTTCTTTCTCATCAAATCTTTGATGTTTTGGCAGAAGTTTGCAGAACTCTGCGAGGAGTGTTCCCATATGTTTTCTCTTTTCCCTTTCCCCTCATGAATACTTATGTCTTTCCCTCCAGCACACTTATCTCTTCTCTGAGCTGATGCAGCATCCCACCTCTGCAGCCCTGAAAAATGTTACAGTATTAATTTGCACTAATGTATAGAACTTGTACTAAATTAGGCACAACAAATAAAGGTATAGTAAGTGTTAATTTTAATGAAGTATTAAAATACTACGATTCCTTCACTATTTCATAAGAAAAGAGCTGAGGAACAAAATTACAGATGCAGTATTATCTAGAGAGCTATAAGGAAGTTAGCTGAGCATGCAACAGTTAGAAATATGAAAAACTCTAGGGAGCCAGAAATGTACATTTTCTACTTTATTTTATAACAACAAAATGAAAATGGTTCAAATGAGCTGCTGAAATTTATATTTTCACTAAAAGCCTGTGGTAAGACTCTTACTGCTTTACAATGAAGTTGCATTTAGTAATGTGCAATTAAGAAAAGAGCTTTTTCGTTTATAAGTACCTCTTACTAATAATTCCCATGGTAAAGAAAAAAATCATGTTTCCCCATAAATTTCACTTAATCTTCAGATACAAGTTATCCAGCAGGCTGTGTGCACATTTTTCAGTATCGAGAGACAAGATGCTAAACAAGATAGGCAATCAATTTTGCCTGCCTGGCTTGTAATCTTTTCAAGGTGGGAGGATCTAACTTTATTCACAGTGTGCCAACCCACAGAAATTCGGCTTGAAAATAGAGTTTACTTAAAAAAACCAAAACCCAACAGCTAACATAAATAATGTCTTTCTGATTATATTTATAAGATTTAAAAATATTGATAGTGATCTGCTTTTATTTTATCTGTAAAAAGGAATGATGTTCAAAATAGTAAAATCACTCAGAAGTTTTGCTAGTTGCATTGTAAAGCATTAATTATCTGACAAGGCTTTAAGGGTCTAATTCAAGTCTATTGAAGTGAATAAGGAAGATATTTAATGTTCTTAAGCTATTAAAAATCACAGGATCAATTCACAGTAAAGATCAAAGTTTCTTTTGGATGTTTCAAGCACCCTTCCCCTCATCTCCACGCCCTGCTTTCTCCCTGTGCTTTAAACTCTCTGCTGGGTTATTTCTCCTTTTTTTCTTTTTTCCAATATGAACTGATGATTCATAGTGAGGACTAAGAATATACTTCATTCCTTTTCAAAATGACAACACTAGATTCTGAAATCTAACATAGCTGAGAAGGATGTACTTGAACAGAATTTAAAAGCTACTGCAGATCTTTTTACTATGCAGTGGTAGTTTTGGGGTTGGCTTTTTTCTTTTAATCTCATTGCCTTAAATGGTCCAAAATTTTTATATTCAGGTATAATTAAATTCACTTTCTTACTGTTTTAGAAGATGAAGATAATGCATAAATGCAAACAGACTGCAGTCTATCATTTTTACTTCAATTTTGAATTGAAATTAAGTGGGGATAGACTGCCTTGTTTTAGACTGTTGTTTTTTTCTAATCTTAATGAGGAGCTATATTAGAGCCACACTCATGCTCACCACATCATTAGTGTGTACACTTTGTGGAATCATTATTTTAAAACCAAGGCTGTGGGATGTCTAGGGGACTGAAGTGTTAATTTGTCATATCCTGTCTTGGAAAATAAGATCATGAGGAGCTCTGGAAACAAATTACACTACTTCAGCTGTTACTTTTCTTTCTAGAGGGTCTTGGGTTCAACCATCTGTGAACCCAGTCACCATCTTCCTATTGAGATTGTCTTTTTATCTTCATTTCAAAGGTGACGTAATGGCGTAAGCCTTAGGTTCCTGACAACTACCACAGCCTCTTGAACTGTCTGTCTCATATAACCATTCCTATTCTGTCACAATGGCTTTGTCATATGTAATTCAGATATAACCAAAAACCTGATTAATAGAATTGCTTGGACGTATGAAGTGCTTGGCAGGAAGAAAGAATTCAAGAGGAGACAATCAGATTTTCATAAACAGTCAGATTTTTTTCCCTCAGATTAGGGTTATTTTTATTCCGCTGCTTCTAGTGAAGGGTAAATAATAAAATGACCAGATTGTACAGTTCCAGAGAGATGCTGTGTTGCCTTAGTGTATCTTTAGTCCTCTTTCAAATGCCAGCATGTCTGAATGTCACAGGCAGAATCCTCTTATGAAATGCCACTTCAGCAATTATCATTTGCAATAAGGCAGTGCAGAGAGGGAGATTAGAACTGCAAATCAGTTTGGCTTTATGGTCTAATTAAGATTTTGATCAAACATCTAGATATCTTTTTTTGATCCTTGCTGCTAGATATAGAGGTGGAGAAAGCCTTGGTGTGAATACGGGGAAAGGGTGTTCCCTTGTAGGGTTATAGAAGGGGTCAGACCCTCTGCTGCTGAAGAACTACACCTCCAGAAGTGCAAGGCTGTGCGACTCAGGGTAACAGGCTGTCCCTGGTGCNCCTCTTCTCCAGGCTGAACAACCCCAGCTCTCTCAGCCATTTCTCATAAGGCCTGGACCTTGGGTTTGAGACTGTCATATTTTGGACACAACAGTACTGCCTTTCCCTACTGGGTTTAAGCCCTTCTCCTTTCATGATCCCTTGTGTTCTCTTCTGCTATTGAGAGACTGATGAGACAACAAGATCCTGTGAGATAGAAGCTAATGGGAGGAAGGTACCAAACCACCATAACTTCCTTTCCCTCACACTTGTATATCCTGACATGATTTGAGGTGCGCAATTTGAACTATATTTTTAGTTTTACACACATCTTGTAGTACATTATCTTAGAAATTTCAAGATTGAAATTTGGATGGTGTTCCAGTTGGTCTTAGTTTCACTATGTTCCTCAATCCAGACATCCAAGCATGTTCATCATCTTTAATATCTCTCTTCACAGCAACCTTTGAGATCCAGTAATTACGTTATTTTCCGCTACTAAAATGAGGTATAGGGAGGTTAAAGCCAATAATCGCTTAGCTCATATTAATTATGTGCTTTTGAAAGTAGCCAGTTGCAGACAGTGATAGGCGCAAGGACTTTGACAGAATTTTGAGGGGTAAAATGTCAGCCTATGTATTCAGTTCAAGGTCAGATGGGAGGTCTGTAATTTACATACACACTCGAATCTCTGGACAGTTTTTTCCTACTCAATTGTTCCAGCAGGCAATTGAAACTAAGCTAGAAACATAACCTGTGACTGAGGTTAGTTACTTTGGTTGAAACTGATGTTTAGGAACATCATATATTGCAAGGAAAATACTCTTAGATAGCCAAATCTTCATGTTATTCCTGATACTTCATGTTTACAAAATATTTTGAAAATTTGTTACACTGCTTCTGAAGTTTCCCTCCCTATTTATTCCACCTATGTGAACAATTCTGAGACAAAAAGGAAGATGTATCTGACTAAGTTTCTGTTTTGTGAATAATAATAATAGGACACGCTAAAGAAAATCCTGTAGAGGAAATCATCATTGTGGGAAAACTCATGGGACTAAAATGTTGTTTACTTTCCTTTCTTACAATTTGATATCGCATTTTTAAAAGGAAATTATTATTCAAAATCATACAGAGGAAATTTCAAGCTGAAAGAGAGACGGTAAGTTCTTCCCAAATTAATGGATGTTACAAATGCTCATTTTACTGGAAGAAAGAGAATAGAATTAGAGGAGATTAATTTCAATATAGTAGTTACAGAATGTGTACTCAGTCAATTTAGGTGTGAAACTAAGAGTTTCATGGGCTTTACACCAGTTAAAAAGAATCACAATTAAGTCATTACTAGCAATCTTTTTTTTTTTTTTTTGTGATATAGAGAACAGTCAAAGGTTTGTTTGTACAACCAGGTGTTAGCCATTTGTAGGCTCTGAACTAATTCTGCCCCTGGTTGTACAGAGTGAAAACAGCTGCCCTGTTCTAGTAGCACTTGCTAACAGGTTGTGTTAAAAAAGGAATGCTCATTTTTTTGCCAGGTCAGAACATCCTGTCCTGTTAGCTTTGAGAGGTATTGTGATACTAGACTGTAGGCTAAAGGCATCAATCCCCCAAAATCTTTAAAATGAAATTGTAAGACTTTCAGTGGCAGAATGTCTATCCTTGATGGTAACCAAAAGTAGTCAACAACAATCTCAGTATGGTGTGCGTGAAGACTTGAATCTGCGTTCGTAGGAGTTGTATATGATGGGATGGAGGAGGAGGAGCACTCTCTCTGTCTCAAGACTCCTTTTGTAATAAGATCAAAACAAAGATCCCAAGTCTGATATTCAAGGCACAGCTTCAAAATTCTGAATTCAGACTGTAGGGAGACAAGGGATGCTTAGTGTATTTGACTCCTGTATTTTTTGAATGCGACCATTTCTGAATATCATGGCTCACATGTCAGTGCTGTGTTTTGAGTTCAGTTTACAGCAGTTCAGAAAAAAGTGGACAACTTTAGCTTTTGTTTACCCAGAGATGAGAGCAGGAGTACAATTGATGTTGGCAGTCCACAAATTGATTAGAAAAGGACCACTCCATTTGTCATTTCTTAGAAGAGTCACAAGGCAGATTTCTCTTAGTCACAGGCTAGTTTGGTAATGTGACTAAAAGCAGAGCAGCACATCAGAATATTTATTCTGTTAGGAATGTGATATTTTCTGGATTGGTTTTATTGTTGAGCTATGTGTAGAAGGTATTTTACTGTGTATTCATGAGTATTTGTTGATGTACATGAGTGTTTTCTCCCACATACTATCTTCAAATTGGTTAAGAAATTATTGACTATCATTTTGAAAACTACAAACAGAACCAAAATTATAAAAACTACTTAAAACTTATTCATACGTCAAATCAAATGAATGGTAGAGAGCAATAGAAGCAACAGTAAAAAGGTTGTTTACATGACTTATGAGGTAAGCTATTAATTTGCAAATACAAGTGCTTCCCCTATGAGGATTTATTGCCTATTAGTCTGGTGTGAAATAAATAGGAGTGATACTAAGCTAAAAAGATTTGAAGTTAATATAGCTTGTGGCTTTCTGTAGAGTATTTATAGCAAATAACTTGTCATTTATTAAAAACTTAAAATATCAGAATGCTGTTGTTCTGTGAATAACCAAATTATATTTAGTGTTTAAACCGCATTACTATCAATTAATAAAATTAATTCATTTTTTAAAAAAACATGAGGAACAAACGTCACTAAGTGCTAAAAGCAATGACCATATTTATAAATATATTTCATTCACCTTATATGCAAATTCTAATGCATTATTTGATGATCTGTTCTTTTCTGGATTCTGAAGGGGAGAAGTTATTCTTTCAATAGCAGATAAATTAAGGATTTCCTTGAAGTGGTCATTTTTCAGCAACAAGCTGTCAGTTAGAGTTAGCTGAGTTTTTCTAAGTAAGATTATGCTTAAAATTTAATGATATAATGAAGAGTCCCTGGAATTCTGTGGCTAATACATATTGGAGTACTGACCCATAAGTATTTCCACACCATAAATGACTGGGCTTGCAGATTCAGCATATGTGCAATAAGTTATTCCTGTGTATATCAAATACATAAAGACAGTTCTTGTAAAATTCTGAAAATACCCTCCTTTGGGCTCTATGTTTGCGTTTTAATTGAAAATCTAACCAGATGTAAAAAATAATCCCTATTTTAAAACACTGCTCTTGATAGAGCCAGAAACCTGAAATATCATGTTTGCCCCTTGGGTTCGTTACCTAGAAAAGTAATTCCAATGGATTTAAAGTAGAGATACATATGTTTTATTCTTGCAACTAATTTCTACCCACATATAGTAGAAATTCATGAATAATAAGCCAGATTTGCTCTAAATTTCAGGCTACTAAGTACACAAAGCAATTATTTCAGTTCTTCATTGCACTCTGAGCTGCAGAGATAGCAAAGTCAACTTAGCTCAACATGAATATGAAGTACGTTTCAGTCTTACAGTTGAAAGTTTTATAAGAGAATTTGGATACTTCATATAAGCTGGGGGGGGTTGATATTAAGTTTACAATTTCCCGTGAACTGAAAATTCAAGGGACTGACAAAAGTCCTCTGATAACATTTCAGGCTTTATATGAAGTATTTTGTATCCTGACTCACCATAAACTTGGTGTAACCTCTGTCATGCTTGTTTAGGTTCTTGGCTTACCTACCAGAGAGTTCAGTATGTGTTGCAGTTAGTACTGGAATGCTGTGGTTATGGCTATGTGAAATTGGAATGTGATTCTTTAGGGAACACCTACACCATCAGTCTGGCTCTCTGTTTTGCTCCTAGGATCTATTTACTTACCATTATACAGTCTAATTTGCCTCCTGGGTTCCCTTCTGAAGAGAATCAGCTAAATCTCGCTATGGGAACCCAGGCACAGTTAACCACGTAGGTCCAAGAGTTCTTTCAGGGATGCTGAACATACTGCACACCCTCCTGCCCCAAAGCTGGAACATTTAATACTCACTTATAAGTATTCGAGTAGGGTAGTTCTTTATAGGCTGCAATGCAGAACACTCAAAATTTTAGGCAATTGAGCAAAATAAAACAATACAAAAATAATTGTCCTTTGCTAGGCCACAGGGATTATGTGGCATATATCCAGACACAGCTATGTGTGCTTTAGAAACTAATAGCTACAGGCAAGGTGAGCACAAGACCATCCAAACCAGCTGGTCCTGGCACAGTCCACAGGCACAGTGGACAAGGCAAACCAGAACTCTTCAAACTTGCAAGTGAATCTACCTCTCTCAAATTTTCCTGTCTGAAAAAGAGAAATGAGTTTTCGGCTGCAGTCATATAGTTCAATGACAGCACAAGCAAACTATCTGAGAACCTGAAGCTGCCACTTGACTCAATTTCACAGAGAAGCTGAGAGAAAATCTGTAATGTTATTTGTTCAGGTCAGAAGAGTCTTGAGACATGGTTTTAAAGTAGTTGGGGATTAAGAAAAGAAAATGCTGACAGTTTTGATGTCTGATAGAGAAAATGTTCAAAAGGAGGTCAAACAGAGTATCAAAGACAGATGGATCTAAAATGTTACTAATGGGGTGCCAAGGTAAGTGAAGATCATGAGAGAGAAGTACAACTGTTAGACCAAAGATAGATGACAGTGGGTGAATTTTGAATGGCCACGAAGAAGATAATCCTGAAGACTGCATAAGGGTTAATGATGTGGATATAAAACCTGAAATGACCTTGCAGAAATGCTATTGCCAGAGCCTCCAAAACTATTATGAGAATATCATGAGAATACTGCTTGAAATGCACAAGTGGGCTGAAAGGAAAAAAATGGGTTTCTTATTAGGTGTAGAGTAGCATATAAGAAATATCAGCTGGTAGTTTACAGAATGTGATGGTCATAATTTTAAGCAAAGCCATACTAGTGAAATGAAATCAGTTAAAGCCAGTGAGACTGTGATGGGTCAGTCAGATTCAGGCCCCAAAACACAGCTGAATTCCAAATCTTATTTTGAAGCATTCTAGACAGCTAAGAAAAGCCAGCTTCACTGGACTGTAACTTCCATCAAAAGTTTTTATATGGGAAATTTCTAAATGATTCCATAAGTAAATGTAATGGTTGTTAAGTTATAAAAGAAGTCAAGATACAATTCTAGTCACATAAGTCTGCAGAGTATGAGACCAGAATAAATTAGGTTGAGAGACGAAAAGAAAAGGAATGGTCCAGATTCTTTAATATCCCAGAGATTTGCCTTGTTCCCAGTGGCCATTCCCACAAACCTGAAACTGCAAACCTGCTGGAAGTCATGCTTGCTTACTACTTCTGCACTAGTCAGAGATGTGCAATCCATCCTACTTGTAGTCTGCTTTTCTATTAATGTGATTCAGGTTCAAATAATGCAGCCACAATGTTGCACTCTTAGTCTCTCTTTCTCCAATAAAACAGGTGAAATCCAACTGCTCTCGAAATTGCTGCTACAACCTAAGGTTCATATGCAAATATGGGATTAGAAATGTGAACAATACTGTGACACGATAAGGATCTTTCCTTTTATACTCTAAATATATTTTGGAGTCATTAGCCAATATGCAAATCCCCTAACATCTTCTAGTTTCAGAGTTAGGAAACACGTAGGAATACTACCTTTAAATTCTTGGTCTGAAATCCAGTTAGTTATGTAGTTACTCTAGGAATATGAGTGCATCCAGAGTAAGGTCTTTCTTGTCCTTTTTTTTCTTTAGTTTTTGTTTGTTTGGGTTTTTTGTTTGTTTGTTTTTATTGCTGTGGGTTTGGTTTTGTTTTGTTTGTTTTGTTTTATCTGGCATTGATTTTATTCGCTGCTTCTTAGGAGCCCAGAACATTCATTGCTCAGTATGTGTATCTCACTTAAAAGCTAACTTTGGAGGCTCAGCAAGCCTTGATTGTTTCTGTAGTAATTGAGATTGGGGGAATGGCTGACTTTTCAAATGGTTACCTGAACTGTCCTTTAGAAGTATTTGTTGCCTCAGTCACCTCAGTTATTTGACTGAAGTCTGTAATGTGAATACTGTCCTCTGATCTCTGTTTCAGACATGCTGTTTTCTTCTTCCACTGTCATGAATGGAAGTAGCAAGAACTTGGCTTCCACCAGTCAAACCTGAGCTAATCTGGAGTGGAACACCTAGAAACTGCAGAATAGTGTTGCTTTGACAATTATGGATGGAACATTACGTTAGTTACGATGTCACTTTAGAGCTTTTAATTTCTCTGTCATTTAAGTCTGCCTTTAGATGTAAAATGTGTCATTAGTGGGTAGGACGTTGCCACTCTAACTAAAACTTCCTTGTACAGGAGCATTTTCAACATCTTTAATTGTTTCTGAATGACTAACAGTGATTATTTCCATTTACATTTCCACTTAAATGAACATGTTTATCCTGTGAATTTTTGTGACCCTCAGTAGATGCTTTCAGTATTTATTGTACTACTTAATCCTTTGTAACTTTGAACAATTCTTGCTATTCTTTTATTCTTTTTCTGCTAAAACTCTTTCTGTAAATATTATGGGATAGGAAAAAAAGTCAAAGCATTGACGTGCTGATACCCGTATGCTACAGTGCTGCAAACTTCAGATCAGTTTTTGGTGTATGTATAAGAAAAGGTAGTCTGAAAATGTCATTGAAATGTGGCCATTGTAAGTATTATATATAAAGATACAGTTTGAGAACGAAGAAAAATCATTGCTCTTTCTGAAAAGTTTGATACAGGAGTGCAGATTCTATCAACCAAGTCACAATTTATGTCACAAACAGCCAATTTCAATGTTATACTTACCCCAACTCATACTTCAGCTTAGAGAAGAAATAAACAGATTTTGGCAAAAAAAGAGAGATGATCAAAAGCTGAAACACATTTTAGATGCTAAAATCCTTTCCCCCTCTCCCCTGCAGTTTCTAGGTACTTCACAGGTCTTTAACTGGCCTAGAGCATGTATTTCTAGCACCTGTATGCTGGAATCTGTGGATCAAATACATTGGGTAGGAGGTAAGAGGGAGTAGCTTCAGGCAAGTAGAGAAAGTTCCATTTCAAAGGAACACAGAAGCTGCTGGGAGTTTTCAGGCTTTACTGCTGCTAACAGCTGTGGTACAAGAATGCAGTGGAATGCACACTGCTGTGGGCATTGGTTCAGTCTATAGTTCCTAATTCAACGACTCTTTACATTCAATGCCTTTCAAGTGACTAGAAAACAGTAAGCTAGTTCGCCTCTTCATGATCATTGCTAGGCTGAGTTAGGTGACTGGACTTGTTAATTTTATTTTCTAGTGTCCAAAGTTTGTGAGCACCCCTTAGAAACCACTTGGTCTGATCTCCTCCCACAGAAACCATGTGTTTGGACCAAGTTTTGTAACACATTCTAGGATCTTGAAGCAGAATATTGTCAATAATCACTCTGCAGGTTGTTAGAAGGTATCACATTTCCATCGCTACTTCACTGAATGTGGGAGAATAATAACGACATTTTACCTGCCAGCTCTACTGTAGTTACCATTATGCAGCAGCAGTGACCTCAACAGCGACAATATTCCCCCATCTTTAGAGTACTTACCTCCAAATTGATTATAGAAAACTTTTAGGATAATTTTGTTAGTTCATTAGATCCTCTGTCCACTTTCTGCTGCATCTGCATAAACTTCCAAAAGAGTATCTATGTTTGTTCAGCATGTAAACCTGTTCTCCTTCCTTTAGAAATTTTGCGTGAAAGCAGACATATACAGGTACCTCTTCACATTCATCAATACCATAACACCTTTCTTCTCATCTGGATTTATTCAAGTAGGCTCAGAAAAATCTTTTTGTTTTGTTTTGTTTTAGCTTTGTACTCATATTTTGAGAACTTTTAATGATGTTTTGCCATTTCTTATTTTTATCTGAAGAAATGTCATATGATGTCTAAAAGCCAGCTGGAAGTTTCTTGTTATCAGAGAACTCTTTCCTCTCTAACAATTTTTTTTTGTTTTGTTTCAGGGACTCATTATTTTCAGGTTTAAGGAGCAGAGAAAAGAAATAGAATTCTGATCAAGATGAAATACCATAACCTCCAAGGTTTCATCTGTAACTAATTTTGCTTCAGTGTTTTCTCATTGTCAGTCAACCTGTGTCAACTAAAACTAGTTAAAACTCAGTTCCCACATAATTTTTTTTACTATAAATTTGTGTTTTCTGTATGTCTCCTCTAGACAGGCAAAAAATAAGTCTAGACTGTCAATATAATCAATGGGGAGAACAATGAACAATGGGGAGAACAATTATTTGTACCACATCTCTTGGATACCAGTTAGAATGAAATCAGATGCCTCCAGAAAGCAGTTATCTTTTTCACTTGTGGTGATCTGCTTAACTGGTTAAAGTCTGGTGAGATTAGTATTCTTACTATATCTTTATTTCCTATAAGACAAAGGACAGTGACATAGAATAAAGTTTCTTACAGGGAATTATAAAAATGCAATATTAAAACAAAGCAATCTGTACACATACATAGTGCAAATTGGCAACAATCTGTCAAATCCCTCTGCATTTGACTTTTCTATATTTTTACTTTAGACATTCTCAGATATTACTTTAACAATAATAGAATTTCCCCCATACAGCATTAAGCTGAACTGTCTTTAAGCAAATATTTTCCTTTGCTTGCATAATATTAGATCTGATGAGATAATATTTAATTAATACAGCCATAATTATACTGAATCTTACTGGCCTATTCTGGATCATGTGGTTCATTGCACAGGTAGCCAAAGCAATCCATTGTACACCATGTGACTCTATCCTGAACAATTCTTATTATTCTTTACTGGACTTCTTATTTCCTTCTTAATATGACTTGAAATAAACCAGACCAAACTAAACAGAAACATAGCTGAGAATTTTGCTCTTTTAAAATCTGTCAGAAGATGTCTAGAACTGATTTAATTTCGGATTTCAATTCCAACAATAATTCTGACAGTAGATTAATTTTCTCCTTGCTTAAAATAAAAAAAATTCCTGCAAAATAAGCTTATTGAAATACTTCTTTATCAGTTATGTACAAATACTCAGGTTGAGGGAAAGCCCTACCATAATGCTGTATCAAAAGCTGATCAAGTTGGTGTATGTTTTCTTGCGAAACATTTGAGGGTTGTCCAAACAACCTTTCCTGATGCTCTAGAGTTTGGTCAGAGAACTTGTATCCTCCTCCTCCCTTTCGTAATAAAGTCCCCACTAAGGTAAACAGTTATGTGTAAATGAGGTGTAAGGCCTTCTTCTTCATTTATATTCTTTCTAGTGCTTCTAATGAATTCTTTTGGCATTGGATTCTTGCACAGACAAGAGTTGCGAAGATTTCCATCTCTATTTCATTTAAAGCTGATAGGATATTTGCATAAAATTATGAATTGCATTCTCTTCTTTTGAGATTCCAGTATAAAACCAGCCATAGCACAGGACG
Source organism: Piaya cayana (assembly GCA_013389865.1). Classification (NCBI taxonomy): domain Eukaryota; kingdom Metazoa; phylum Chordata; class Aves; order Cuculiformes; family Coccyzidae; genus Piaya; species Piaya cayana. Next base: position 63,712 of record WAAB01007518.1, on the reverse strand, counting down.
GGAAGAGCTGACTCACTGCTCTAATTATAAATCTAAAGACTAATTAACCTTTCATGACTAAATTAAATTCCAAAATAAAAAGAACAGACAGCAGCCTTTAAACAAAGATTTAAAGCCCACTAGAATATAAAGTACAAAATATATTCAGGAGGCTGTTTCTGAATTTGACATTGATGAAGATGTACTGTATTTGCAAATGGTACATGCAACACTAGTTTGGGAAACAGGCATTCAGAGCTTAACAGCTGGGGCAAACACTGTCAAACAAAAATCTAGTACTGCAAATAGATGTGTAAATTTATGACAAAATTCTTTCCTGCAGCATTGTTTCAGATCAAGATTTGTTTGTTCATTTAAAATTAAAATGGATTCTTCTATTTTTGTTCAATTGGAGAGCAAAACCCACAGAATATATTATTCCTGGCAACTTTTTTTTTTTTTAAGTTAAATAAAACTGACCTATTTAATTGACAACATCTTTGTGGACTGGGGAACAAAATTCCATTTCCCTTACTGGAGCTGGATCAGCTTGATGAGTCCAAACAGAAATAAAATTTTCCATCTGTCCAAAAAACAAATGAACCTCATTCTGAATGGATGACTAGAAGAGTTTGTTGCATAATTTTATTTGTTTCTGTTCCAACAGAACATAAATTTAAGATTTTAGCATGTCTTTGAAATAACATCATGAGTAAATTAAAATTGGGCTGAACAATTCCTTGGTTTTCTCTCCAAGTTTTCACTTGCAGAGATTAAGACTGAGCAAACATCAAAGATGTAATTTACAGCCAGTAAATTTTCCCCAATTACTTTGATTGGATGTTCTGCATTGTTCCTTTTGATATTTTGTGAAATGACTGATGGACATTGTAGGTTTTGCCAGTAACTAACTCATGGGAGGGCAGCTCATAGAAAAAAATCTAAATAGGTTCACATTCACATGGTTAGTGTGTGATGTTTTGCAAGTTCTTAAGAGTAAAGCATTTAGAGGAAAGGATCAAATATTAATTTACTATTCTGAATCAGTACAAAACTTTGGTATTGTTGCTGATTCTGTTTTAAATATGATAATGGCTACGAAGCATCACCTTCTGCTGCAGTGATTTGCCTCAGATATGTGATTCTGCTTTACCTGCATAATGAATTAAAGGAAATGTTGAAGTTTTTAGTACTAACAGTGTTGCATAAGAATGTGTTGATGATTTCTCCCAGACTGCTGAGAGATCTTACTAAAAAAATCATCTTTCAACAAGAAGTGTCAAAACCAGATACTTACTTCAGACTGATTATTTAAAGTTACTGATAAAATTAATCCGAATAACAGAATGTCCACAACTGAACACGACATAAGAGAATTTATATATTTCCATAGCCACTACCCTGTAAAAAGTTGACAGTGAACATTCCTCAGCTGTGGTTAGGAAGTCAATAGCCTCATTTGGGAAATCATTGGTTACTTCAGCTTTAGTATTAATCAATCCCCCTGAAAGTCAAGCTAATAATAAAAATAAATGCATTGTTATATAAGAATAATTATTATTAACAGCTTTATTGCTTAAGGACTAATTAATCTGTTGTTTCAGTATGCCACTAGGCAAAATGTATGCAAAATGTTTCTAGGCTTTTTATTTGCTCTGCTTTTCTTCTTCATGGTAAAAAGATTTGGTGTCAAATAATACAGTTCAAGCTGCATCATAGCTATTAGAAGACAGAGTTCAGTTTAAAGAACTGGGCTGGTTTCATTGCCAGTTGGTGTATTCTTGTGGATGGTTTGGTTTGGGTTTTTTTGTTTATTTTGTTTTGTGGGTGGTTTTGACTGGCTGCTTGTGATAATGAGGAAGATAAAGCAATTATCTTTATGCCATGTCATTTCATTTATCATGAAAGACAAAGATATGTTTGGTTTTAACTTTTCGTTGTCATATCTAAAGGTTTCATTCAGCAAAGTTCTTAGGCAGGGTGTAGAGAACAACTGCGAAGAAGAAGACTTAGATTTAAGTCTTCCCTTGATCTTTTGGTTCATACAGAAAACTGAAAAGACAATCTCTTACTTCCTAACTTATTTTATTTAAAATAGGATATTCACTACTAGAATAACAGTGACTATTCCAGCCTGGAAATCCTTTGCATTGGGTTTCACACACCTGAATTGTAACAGAAGAAAGCAGATAGGACAATTTAAGCAGGTGGCTCCAGTTAAACATTAATGCCTCCTAAATGAGAAGTGGGAGGGTGCTGGGCTCTTTAAAAGACCAGAAAACCAACCAAAAACCTGCATTTAGTCTAGAGTGTTCAGTTGTAAGAGAATAGAAGGAAATAACAAAAAGAAAAAGCTGAGGGTGATTTTGTATAAAAAGGGAAAAACTATATCTGGTAAAGAAGTGAAAAAAAAGATTAATATAATGGGGAGAAATTCGTGCTTAACAAGAGCTATATGTTGTCTACATTTTATTTTCCTGGAAGAAACTTTATCTGCTGGAGAGGTAAGAGAATTCAGATAAAAATTTTGAGAGATGTTTTGTACAGGCTACCAAAACCTCCCTTTTTCACTGGCTTTTGTTTAGAAGTAGTGCTCTGAGCATGTTGGTTACCCCAACTGTAAGTTTGTTGCAGCTGCTTCAAACTGGAGATCTAAGCTTCTTGAAGTGGTCATGTTCATATTCAAAACACACATAGAATCACCTAAAAATGCTATTTTTGAAATTAAATCAATCTGTTGCAGATGCTTAGGACTTTTTATGAGATATCAGTAGATATCTTTATGAGATATCTTTATCAGTAGGCTTCAATCAAGAAAAAAAACCAGGTAATTCATTCATTAGAATGACTAGTTCTGTTTACTGCCTTTAGTTTTATTCAGAGTTTGCCATGTAGATCAGTTATCCAGAGTTATTTGTTGCTCATTCTTTACAAGAATATCACTGGCCTTGCGTTCATACGTTTAAATTTTGTACAACAAAATTGTTCTCTTCTAGATCTATTGTCTGATCATCTCCTGTTTGTGAGTTGCTGTGGTTCAAATACATAAACTATTAAGAGAAAATTCACCTTAGGGTCCTTTGAGGTTGCCTCTCATTCAACAAGATCTTGATCTGGAGTTATCATAGTTTGGAAATGAGGTATTTGTAGAGCTCCAATCTTCAGCTACTTAACGGGAGGTTATGGAAGATAAGGGGAAAAAAAAGGTTCTTGTCTTTTCACCATAAACTTCCAAAAAGAGGCAACGGACGTTAGTTAAAAAGTGAAATTCTGGTTTGATATTGGAGAGAAAGTAGTTCATTGTGACAGCAGGCACACAGTTGAGAAGTTGGTAAGAAAGAGTGGGCACTACATCCTTGAAGATATTTTGAACTTCCCTGGATGTGACTGGATATGAGAGCAACTTTATATACAGTTACCCTGCTATGTACCAAAGGTTGAACCAGAAAATATCCAGGTGCTGCTTCCTAACTAAATTGTTGAGTTATTTCTTGCCTTGTGATCATGTGTGATTGTAAGGTTGCCACAGATCCTGAGAGCGCTCGCTTCCTGAAAATCTGGGAACAAGATAACTTTCTCTAGAAGCCTGCTAGTACTGTAGTCAAGTTGGTATGATTTTGATAAGTACGTGTCCTTGGGTGAATCTCTTATGTAACGTGATTCTTAATGCACTGGAGTTAAACAATTTTACACTTTCTTGATATTTAGTTCCCATTGCTTCTCCTGGGAAGTAACACATTTTTCTGTCAGTAAGCTTTTCTCTCTCTATAGCCAGCATTTAATTTCTCTTAATCTAATGCTGCTGTTTCTAGTTAGGCATTGTGTACTACATTAAGTAATCCATTCCCAATTGGAAGTTAATAGCCTAAAGATATGTTATGCCTGATGTATTATTCATTCTTAGTCGTCACTTACCCAAACAAGTTACATGTGTTCAGGTTTTTCTTTTCTTTTTTTTTTTTTTAGCCTCCTTTAAGTTTATTAAAAAACCCAAAGTTGGGTTTTGTCCTAGCTTGCTTTAGTTTCTTTCCTCCAAAGTTCCTCTAGTTTTTTCTATGCTTTTGTTTTTGCATACTACCCAAAAATAATTGATACGTCTTCTGTAGTTATTTAAGAGGAAACTCTTTGATTTGTGACAAGCAGAATGAACTAATGTGTTTTGCTTTTTTTGAAGGCTTTTTGCATTGCAAACAGATGCCAAATTTCCTTTCTGCCATTACCTGTAGGCTTTCATCTTGCAATAGGACTGATTTCAGTGAATATAAACACTGAAAATTATTTCCCTCTCAGAAATATTAACTTACATTTTCCCACGCTGACTCTCATTTGTACATTTCTTTCTGAGAGGCCTTGTTAGAGCTCCAAACTAAGGTATACAAACCAATTTTTTTTTTTTTGAATGCTCAAACTGCTTATTCCTCTTCAGGAATTAATCATAGAATAACCAGGTTGGAAGAGACCCACTGGATCATCGAGTTCAACCATTCCTATCAGACACTAAACCATGTCCCTTATCACCTCATCCCCCCATGCCTTAAACCCCATCCAGGGAACTCAACCACCTCCTGGGCAGCCTGTTCCAGTGCCCAGTGACCCTTTCTGTGAAAGATTTTTTTCCTAATGTCTAGCCTAAATCTCCTCTGGTGGAGCTTGAGGCCATTACCTCTTGTCCTGTCCCCTGTCACTTGAAGTTTGAGGTGAAAGCTTAGTTTTCTTCACCTTATCTGCAGAAAATTGAACGTGTGATTGAATGGTATGAGAGTTAGATAATCTGTAAAAACAGTCAACCAAGTCTAAGGAGCGTGTTTTCCTAAAGTTAGAGAGAACTATTTTTCTCTTTCAAAAATGTTTCAGAATATGTCACTGTTAGCCATGTAAGTCTTTTTTGATCATTAAACTTTGTTTAATCATAACAAATAGCAAGGAGGTTTGGTTTCTCTGTAATGTTTTTTTTTTCAGAACTTTTACATGTGAGCTGCAAAGACAACACTGCTAAACTAAACAAAAGATATGAAAGAAGTATATTTAGCTTAAAATCAATGAGGTTCCTTTATGCTTCATATGGACGCAGTAAGAATTCTAAAGCCATCTTAAGACATCTGGACTTCAACTATGAAAGTAAAAGGCTCTAGCTGGCAAAGCATTCATGTCATGTATTTGGTATTTTGTGCTTTACAACTAATTCCCCCTTCAATGTATTTCATCTAGTTTATTCTTATTGATGTTGGGAAGAATTAGATTAGTCTAAGTAGTCATAAATTATTTTGTGTTAGCAATCCACATAAAACAATCTGAAAATACTGAAAGGAGGTACTGAGGGGCATGGTTTAGAGACTGGTGGGAATGGTTGGACTCAATGATCTGGTGGGTCTCTTCCAACCTGGTGATTCTGTGATTCTTGTGTATCAGATGTGACCAGTTACGTATATCACAGCAGCCAGTAAAAATTAATCTGTGTGCTTAACACTAGCTGTTTACCTTGCTTCTTTTATGTGTTTTTCCAGATCTGTCTTTGTCAGTTTTTCATCATTCTATGCACTAAAGAGACTTTGCACTATTTCCAGTCCATAAACACTATAAAGTTCATAGGCAATCATAGATCTTTTGCTAAAGAGGTGCAACTTTAGGAAGTAACAACGTTTTCTAGTTGTTTGAAGAAATTATTCTAGAACTGGACCTCTGAAGGAGATGTCTGTAGAAGGCTTCTTAAGTTTATATATGATAATCCAACAGCCAAAATATTGGATTTCTTCTCCCTGATAATAACAGCCTTATTGGAACCTATCTGATTGAATTGATTGTCTTGAATGCCAAGCCCACTAACAATAATTAGTCATGAGACAAAAATCATTGGAGGAGCATGCTGCAGAGTAATGGGCTTTTTCCTAGTCTTTCTCTGTAAGCATTTAAACAGGTTTGTGCAATTTGGAACATAAGGAACTTGTCAATATTCTAGAAAATCTTGTACGTTCATTTTGGTATCTCATATTCAGCATAAAACTTCCTTTTTTCATACAATCTCGCTGCCAACACCCTTGTTATGTTCATTAAGCTAAGCCAAAGCTTCTGAAATGTTGCAAACAAACTTATGCAACAGGATAGAAAACTGCTCAGTTCTTTACAATCTCTGTACATGTTATTATACTTCTGGACTTTAGTAACTTGCTGTTATACTAACTTGAAGAAATGGGAAAAATAAAGTGGGATTCTCAACATATTGACATGGAAAGAGTTATAGCATATCAGCATGGTGGTACATGTTTTAGTTGAGTCTTAGAATTAGTGTTAACCTGTAAACTTGTATATTCTTATCTAGAAGTTCATTTTTCATTGTGAACTTCCTTGTCCAGTAAGTCATGTCAATGCAAACAGATATAAACTGCTTTCATGCTTATTCAGCATCCCCACAAAAAAAGGAGGTGGAAAAAGAGACTTTGATGCCTGCTTTTTCTATAAAATATTACTGTTGTGGGAAAGATAAATAGAAAGAGATTATTCATTATTCTTCTCATTAATTTTATTGAGTGCTGTTTAGCAGGCAGAATCTTAAAACAATGTGCTGCTTTTGTTTTTCTAAAGCAATTTGTGATTCCACTGTAGAGCTTATTGAAATTATATTCTGTCAGGAAAAAAAAATCGAAAAGTTCAATAGAGTTTAAGCAGATTCGTAGAAGTTAAGGTCACTTGTGACTATAAAATCATGATCTGAATGCTTCTTCATCCTGGGAATTGCTGCACAATCAATACTCACAGAGCTGATATACTGGACATGAATCACTCCTCTGTTGCCTTGTCATTTATGCTCTTTATCATCCATTATTTTTTGAGGTGGACCCTAGGTCTTACTTTTTCTGGCAGTTGTTGTGTTCCTAACATTATAAGTATAAATTCATCTACCTATGTTGTGATGAAATGGTGTTAACCTGTAAATTCAAAAAGAATTTAACAATAGCAAAGTTGAGCTATTGCTTAGCATGCAATATGTTGTTTCAAAAGCAGGAGAGATGATGACTAATACATTTTGTGGCACTCTAGTCACTATGTGAGCATTTGAAAGTATCTAGGGAACTAGGCTTGCAGTCTGATGTCCATATTGGCTAAATAGAATTAGTAGATGTGGAGATGAGTATGAAAGAAGGATAGAGTCAGCAAAACTTGGAAGGACGAGCAGAGGTAGCCTGATTTAAGTACTGACATGTATTCTTCAAAGTCCCTTACCAAAGAACCTTTAGCTAAACTATCACAAGATCAGAGAAGTCAAGGGGACAGAGGATTGGATAAAAGGGAGAAATGCAGGGTAGACACTAATGATCAGCTTTCATGGCTCCTTGCTTCAGTAGAGTTCCATCATGATCTGTGTTGAAGGTATGACTGAAACAGACAGGAGAAAGAGTGGGGGAAATGATGGTGAAGCAGGGAAGGAAGATTTCCTTTCCTTGTAAGAGTAGAGATCCTTGAGTAAGGTAATAGACAGAAGATTCTGAACAGAATTAGATGCTACTTCATGTAATGGGTAGTTTAATTGGAGATTTCTGTTACACTCGGCTATAGCCACTCTTGAGAAGACTGCCAGTGGGTCTTTGACCCCCTAGCAAGGAACTATTTACCTAGAATGGAAAACAACAGCATACACATGTAAGCTGGGGAAAATACTGATGTTCCATTTCCCTCATTTTTAAAGGAGAAAGCTTCCCTTAACTCCTTGCATTCAGAAGTTTACACCTGCTATCATATCCTCTCAAACCTTATGCTATGGATCAGATTTATCTATATTGGGCACTGTAAAGATATTGGAATAGTTTATCCTTGGAAATTACCTTAATTAACTTTAGTGGGACATCCCTGCTTGATTCTTGATAATTTGCACTTTGTTTCCATTCTTGTGAAATCTAAATTGTTTTCTTAGTCAATGCATTTTCTTGGATTCTTTGAGACATTTTATCTGAATCACAGAATCACCAGGTTGGAAGAGACCCACCGGATCATCGAGTCCAACCATTCCTACTAATCTCTAAACCATGCCCCTCAGTACATTGTATATCCGCACCTTAAACACCTCCAGGGAAGGCGAGTCAACCACCTCCCTGGGCAGCCTGTTCCAGTGCCTAACGACCCTTTCTGTGACTGTTTTCAGAACCATATTATACTGCAGATTCTTTATGTTAAGTTCAGTGTGGTACATTTATGTCAGCTTTTCTATTTATTTGCTGCTCCCTGTGCTGCTTACCATAACGAATACAGAAGGAACAGCAGAATATGTATTTTTTTAAAAATGGTACTTGTTACTAACAAAAGGGCAGCTGCTGTGTGCCTGAACTTTTAATAACTTTCCCCTGCTCGTACAGAGATCAGTTTCCAGACTATACATTCTCTATAAGAGTGCTATTCTAAGAATGTATCTCACTTAAGACTCAATTTAAGACACATTTCAGCTCCTTAGTGATTGTATTTGTGGGGGTTTTTTCCTTTATAGAATATATTCTTTGCATCTGGAATCCCACAATCCCATAAGTCAATTTTTAACTAAGGAATATGAGGCTATTCAAAGGAAAGCTGTTAAGCTTGTTACAAATGCACAGGCTAACTCAAAACAATTACTCAAATCCACTTGTGTTACCACTTCCTTATTTCCTGAAGTTATACTGTAACTTGAGAAGTACAATTGAAAGTTCTTTTTGAATAGTTGTTGTTGTTGTTGCTTAAAACCCATGTATTTTCATATGCTGCATTATTATAGCCTGGGCCTTAGAAGAATCTAAATTTTAAATGTTTTAATAGTTGTTTTTCAAAGCTTGTTTATTTAAGTGCTCCAGTACTGAGCAGAAAAATTTATTACTTGGCATAGCTAATTATTCTAATTATGTTCACCTTTGGAACCTATACATAGTAATTTACTGTTTCCTGATTCTAAGTAATCAATTACATTAATTGCTTAAAAATATTTTGGTTTAATCTGGCTAACTGCATGCTACTATAATCACACAAAAAAAATTGGGTTCATTTTGGTTGGTTTTTTAATGTTGCCCTAGNAACAACAGCATACACATGTAAGCTGGGGAAAATACTGATGTTCCATTTCCCTCATTTTTAAAGGAGAAAGCTTCCCTTAACTCCTTGCATTCAGAAGTTTACACCTGCTATCATATCCTCTCAAACCTTATGCTATGGATCAGATTTATCTATATTGGGCACTGTAAAGATATTGGAATAGTTTATCCTTGGAAATTACCTTAATTAACTTTAGTGGGACATCCCCGCTTGATTCTTGATAATTTGCACTTTGTTTCCATTCTTGTGAAATCTAAATTGTTTTCTTAGTCAATGCATTTTCTTGGATTCTTTGAGACATTTTATCTGAATCACAGAATCACCAGGTTGGAAGAGACCCACTGGATCATCGAGTCCAACCATTCCTACTAATCTCTAAACCATGCCCCTCAGTACATCGTATATCCGCACCTTAAACACCTCCAGGGAAGGCGAGTCAACCACTTCCCTGGGCAGCCTGTTCCAGTGCCTAACGACCCTTTCTGTGACTGTTTTCAGAACCATATTATACTGCAGATTTTTTATGTTAAGTTCAGTGTGGTACATTTATGTCAGCTTTTCTATTTATTTGCTGCTCCCTGTGCTGCTTACCATAACGAATACAGAAGGAACAGCAGAATATGTATTTTTTAAAAAATGGTACTTGTTACTAACAAAAGGGCAGCTGCTGTGTGCCTGAACTTTTAATAACTTTCCCCTGCTCATACAGAGATCAGTTTCCAGACTATACATTCTCTATAAGAGTGCTATTCTAAGAATGTATCTCACTTAAGACTCAATTTAAGACACATTTCAGCTCCTTAGTGATTGTATTTGTGGGGGTTTTTTCCTTTATAGAATATATTCTTTGCATCTGGAATCCCACAATCCCACAAGTCAATTTTTAACTAAGGAATATGAGGCTATTCAAAGGAAAGCTGTTAAGCTTGTTACAAATGCACAGGCTAACTCAAACCAATTACTCAAATCCACTTGTGTTACCACTTCCTTATTTCCTGAAGTTATACTGTAACTTGAGAAGTACAGTTGAAAGTTCTTTTTGAATAGTTGTTGTTGTTGTTGCTTAAAACCCATGTATTTTCATATGCTGCATTATTATAGCCCGGGCCTTAGAAGAATCTAAATTTTAAATGTTTTAATACCTGTTTTTCAAAGCTTGTTTATTTAAGTGCTCCAGTACTGAGCAGAAAAATTTATTACTTGGCATAGCTAATTATTCTAATTACGTTCACCTTTGGAACCTATACGTAGTTATTTACTGTTTCCTGATTCGAAGTAATCAATTACATTAATTGCTTAAAAATATTTTGGTTTAATCTGGCTAACTGCATGCTAATATAATCACACAAAAAAAATTGGGTTCATTTTGGTTGGTTTTTTAATGTTGCCCTAGTTACTTGAAGAGAAGGAGATGTGTTTCTCTCCTAGCAAAATATTAGCTATATAAAAAGTCAAGTATACATAAAAGCCATCACAGGCTAAAGTATAGAAATATTACATGCCTAAACAATTTAGATGAGCTTTTTTCCCAGCTGTAAAACTTTTAAATTATTTTGGCAACTTCCCAAATCCATTAGCAGCTGATGCTGGTTTATGGTGATGGAAGGAGAGTGCAACCAAGTAATGCTAGTGGAAGTGCACACGCTGTACCAGATCATCCTACAACCAGTCCAGATCTGCCCCTTTCAACCTGTTTAACTCCATTCTTTTGCTGTGAGTGCAAAGCAAGAAGACTTGGCAGGTGACGTTGACCTACATTTATCATACAACACCTTGAAGCAAAAAAGCCACTGAAGATTGGCTTGGCTACTACTTTAAAATGTTTGGGTGTACTCTAAAATACTGACTCATTTGTTTCAGCATAGCAGTATAATTAAATGGAAAATAGGATATTCAAAGAGTAAATTACACCTGGAAATTACTAATATAGCAGGTAAATTGCCATTAGGGTTTTAAACTTTGATATAACTGTGCATAAGCAAGTAATTTGCTCTCTACTAAAATTTTTTACTGTAATATCTTTTCAGAATTGTCATAAACGTGCAAAATGTGACTCAAGAAGGTAGAACTATTTGAAGTTTGTTGGTAAAATAAGCTTTTGCTATAGAAAGAGTGCAAGCGGTTAAGTGGCAAATGCTGCCATTTGTCTCCTTAGCACCTGGCTAATGATCCATGACAGAAATATCAGAGTTGAGTGATAACTGTACAATGATGTAATCTGGTGTCGTAGCACAGGCTCTACACCAAGGACTTTGTGATGTGTTTTAGCTACTTTGCTGTTGAAGACTAACACTGAAAGGGCTTTCTTGTCCAAACAAATTAGTCTGGGTGGCAGAAACAATTTACAAAGCTCTAAATGTGTTACTTGGCCTGTTATTTGGAAAATCTGATTCCAGAATATTTAACAAAAAGACCATTATCAAAGGTATCATTAGGATCATATCTGATTACCTTTACCCATAAAGCAAAGGGCTGCATGATTGATAGACTGGGTTTTTTCTCAACACTAATCTGTCAAGCAATAAAAGATAACTAGCAAAAACCCCATGTCTTTTAATACCTAAAACCTTAAATTAAAATTCAACTTAAGTTCCTGCCCTAATGTATGAAACTGGAATATTTTGCCTAGTAGTAGTGTAACTTTATGGATGTTAATTGATTCTCGTGCCCAGATGTTAAGCTGTTTACGAACTCTGCATATTTGTCTTGATAGAATCTCCCTAAACTCACAGTTGCAATGTAGGATGATTTTCTACTCTGCCCAGCATGCACTTGGTGTACTTCCTCTGAATGTTAAAGCAATTAATTTTATTTCTAAAATTCTGTAACTTCCTGCATGAGATGGTTGTAATGATGTTGTAAATTCCTTGAAACCAGTGGATGTGTCTAGTTCTGTTAGTGAAATGCATCGAACTAAAAAAACCCTAAGTTTTATATTTCCTCTACCTGTTGACAAATCTACCATAATATAGTAAGAAACATCTGTTGGTTTTGTTTGTGTTTTTTGTAGTTGCCTCTTCAAAATCTGGAACATTTTGTTCAAACAGCTCAAGTATTTGTTAGGCCATCAAGTGATAAGGTTTACTAAGCCAGAGAAACAAATGGGAGAATTTTTTTATGAGTTACTGAGCTGAATCATTTCAGTTGAAAGGTATCATGACCAGCAAATGTGAGGTAAAACTGCATGGCTGGGAGCAGACATGGCTGTTAAAAAGGTCAGGAAGAGTAAAGCTTCACCCTTTATATGGCAGGAAGATGTCAGATCCAGTTAATCTCATCAACTTGTCCAGCACAGAATGGTGATGAGGATCTGACCATTTCTGTTACAGGGAAGAAAAGAGTGTCTGTATGTAATGACCACTAGTTTTGTTCTGTAGACATACATAGTAAAACTCAAATAGCCTGTTTAATTAGTCAGGGACAACGAATTTTGTAACGTGAAAATCCTCTAGGCAGTACTAAACTGTTCCTGAACAGTGAATACCTACTTCCTTTTAACTAGGAGGTTAAGAGCCCTCTAGAGAGACAAATCTAAGCAGCCAAAACATCCAAGTATTATACACAGCCTTTGTGAATTAGTATGTTTTTGTGTGGTAAATCAGAGGAGGGTTGCAGTGATAAGAACGAATTAAAAGAATATCTAGGGAAATTACATCCAAAATTATTTCTTTTAATTCCTGGAGATTATGGAATCTGATTCCCTGTTGAAGGGGAAAAGCAAATCTAATGAAATGATATAGGAACACTGTGGCATACATCAGTTCTTAGCCTCTAAAGAACTTGGGAGTTAGTGGAAGAAAATTCTCTTGACATAAAATAATTTATTTGAATAGAATTTATGAAAGTTTTTGATTAGTTTTAGTGTAAATTCTCACTTCTGCCTTTGGCAGTTTGTGATTTGGACAAGTTATTTTCATTTTTCCATTTTTGTGCGTATGTATAAGGGAATTTTTTTTTCATTCTTCCTGTGAATTCATTTACTTTTTAATTGTTATTCAATGCATCTGGGAACACCAAGAGTTGCAAAAGCGAAATCTCTTCCTGCCTCATGGAAATAGGTGTATCCAGACAATACACTGCAATGTTTAAGATTTGGGTTTGGGTGAGAGTGTGGGATTGAAGGTAGGAAGTGAGGCGTTGGCAGACTCTGCAGCTTTCTGACTTTGATTCTGTGTTTGGCTTTCTAAGAATAGACTAGCGGTTGTAAGTACAGAACCCTTATCTTATTCAAGGCAGAAAGATTAAATAAAAGTTCCTGAAACAGTTAGTTAGAATTTTATGTAACTACTAGCACATAATTAAATTGCCAGTGTCAGACTGAAAGGGACACTTATTAATTATTTAATAGTTGTAAATCTGCTTGCTACCCTGTTTAGAAGTTAAATGTTTTGCTGTTCTTAACTATTCCTGTCAGCCAGGAGCACAGTGTTGCAGAAAGTAGGGCACTCTGTTGGGATGCCATCCTGGCACTTATCCTTCAGGAACATCATGGGTTTGACGGAATAACCTCTAAGGGGATTTGTGTATGAACATTATTGTTCATCAAATTATTTAAAAAAAAAAATCAGGAAGAGGCAGACAAATATACCAAACCCCACATCAAAACAAAAAAAAAAAAAAACCCACAAGCTCCAGCCAGATTTGTCTCTTTCTTTCTAGAACTTCAGTACACCAACAACAATTACCAGAAGACTGAGAAGCAGACCTTTGTAATGATAATCCTGCAAAAATACAGCATCTCATCACAGAGTACTTGCAAGTTGCATGTTGTTGAATACAGTACTTGCAGAAGGCACGTTTAAATTTCCCAGACAGGCAAGCTTGACTCTTTCAGCCACAATGATTACCTGTTCTCCTGAGATAACACTGACGCCTAATTGAATAACAGAGGCCAGAATAGAGAATCAGTTCTATTCTAATGAGCATGCGTTAGGGGAAGCAAATAGCACAACATTGGTTAGGTTAAAAACAATATTAATCTACTTATGGTGAAAGGAATGAGTGTTTCTGACCCTGCAAAATGCATTATGAAAGTTAATTTTTTACTTAAGTGTTCTTGTCCTGTGTGTCATAAGCACTTTTTCTCTTTGAAGGTATGGATTCCAAGAGTTATTAATTAATAAACACTTCTTGATTGATCTCTTGCAGTCCCAGTGCATAATCTTATTATGAGATCCAATATGGGTGGACCAGAGATACTATTGTTAGTTCATAAGTCGTCAGCTTGGTTGAGCAACATCCATTTCCGTTAATGCAGATAGATGAAGTGCCTGTGACCAGATTTGTGTGGGCTACGGCTATTTTGGACATCGACTTTCCTAGTCAGTATAAATGAGGTCTAGATACTGTAGATCTGTGTTCAGAAGCTGCGTAATAATTGAGATTTTTACTTGCTTTCATTGTAAAATACCTCAGAGCACATTAATACTATATGCTTTTATTTGTGATCCTGTTTCTTATACTTAATATATGTAACAGCATATTCAGAAGCTACTGCATCACTTCATCTTGAATGCTCAGAGATATAAATGGAGTGTAGGATCCTCTGGCTAAGCGCAGCAGGCTGTAGATCAGACACTGAGGGAACAGAAAGTGAATCTTTCCAAAAGGCATTGCATGCTTTTGATGGTTTTTTGATGGTGGTGTTTGCAGGTAGGAAAGTATGAGGAATTTGTTGTTTCACTTGTTTTGCTAGTCACCACTCCCCACTTTGCCTGCTTTTTGTTCTTTGGCAGGGATCAGTTTCCAAAAATAACCACAGCACCTGTCTCATCAGTTGGCAGTGCACCCTCACACAGTGGTTCTCAGCTCACCTGGCTGAGTGGCTGAAGGGTTCCTTGTGAGAAATACTAAATTCTAATTAGTGATTAGTGAAAACAGGGTTATCTGTGATAAACATACATCACCTTGACTCAAGGGGCAATGATGTGTTTTATGATCTAGAAACATAGCTATTCAGAGTCTCTCCTGGATACAGATTGTCCAATGTGTGTAGTCTGGTGCTACGCACGTATCCAACCCAAAAGCACAGGCTATGAATCCCAAGTGACTAGCCATTATTATCTATCACAAATGGCCATCCTTTGCCTTGCAAATGTTTTCCATTAAATATACATTTATACTAATAAAACTGCAGTTTTCGCTGACTGCTTTCCTAGCTCATAGCCTCAAAAACAACTTTAGGTTAGCAAAGTCTTATAAGAATATCTGGTCACTTGTGCTGAGGAAGAAGAATCCACATTGAGTCATGGATAGTGTTTTGTGTCGTGCAAAAATAGCTTGGCCATAGGACAGGTTTCCGCTTATGCTTTGTTCTACTGCTATCAGTCCAGCTACTCTCATTTTTGTGTTAAGCAAAACTGTGGATTTAAGATATATTTCATGGTTTTGATTCCATGGTTTGGTTTGTCTGCTTTCCTAAAACTTCATCTGTATGCAATGACAGAGAAACCAATCTGCTGACTTGTTAAGACTGTTAGAGAAGCCTGTAAAGTAATACTCACCAGGTCTAGTATAAATTAATTTACTTGGAACTGTTTAGTTCAGACGTTCAATAGCAGATGGCAGATCTCACTGCAAAGTAGCGATACAGAGTGACAAATTCAGTCAGATATTGTCAGTAACCTCTTCTGGTACATACCAAGAGCAGAAGAGGTGCTCCACATACGTCTTTCAGAGTCAGCAATTTTTATCTCATATGGTACTGTTTAATTTAAAAAAAAAAAAAAAAGAAAAGCTATAAATATAGAGTAAAAATGAGGACAGAAATCCTGAATAAGTAAAGAACATAAATGTTACTTATTGAAATCTTACACGTTCTTCATGTGCAAATTGTGGTCAGTTAGTATAAAATACATTCCCCTCTCTCCTGTTTCCCTTTTGCTGCCTTCACTTAGGTCAGTCAACAGCTGAGATGCAATGCTCTCAATCTTCAGACAAGTATCACCTCCAATATTATGAATTTTACCATGAATGGTCCCCAGGAGGCTTACATAATCCTTCACAGCTGAGTGAACCAAGATGTGAACCTACTTCAATAAATTCAGTGTTACAGCTCTTCTCTACTGAGTCAGGAATCTTTTTGCTACTCTGCTGATGTAGCTGTTTTCAAAATATAGCCAGTGTGGATCCAATATCTGAATACATCCACCCAAGACCATCTTGCTGGCTTAGTTTTAATCTACTGTTTATTATATGTGTGTAAAATAGATTTATTTCATTATTTCAAGATGGGAAAGAAATGAGAATATGGACTGGGTGGAGAATGGGAGGGAGTAAAATGTAATGGAGAAAAAAGCTATAGAAATAAAATTTTTAAACTGTTACACCATAACTGTTTGCTAGTATTTAACATTCAGCCATTTTTTCTTTAAAGGAATATGAGGTATCTGTTTAATATTTTTAGGGATATTGTTTTAGAATTAGGTCTTGAGGCAACAACAGAGTCTGTGCTGCAATTAATTTACTACGTTACAGTAATTACAGGTACAATTACACAGGCTAAGCATAGCAGAGAATCCCACTGCCTCTTTATTGAGTAGAGCTAAATGTTGGGAATAAGCTAAAGAGATTGCCTAGAAATGTCTGGGAGATGAACAAATGAGTATTATCACTGAACGTGTAGATGATTGTGTGTGCATGTAGCAAAGGATTGCAGAGAAAGAGAGAGAAGGCAAAAGTAGTTTTGAAGACTGAAAATATAATAAGAGATAAGTTGTTCTAGGAATATTTCTGATGAACTGCTTTGCGTGCTGTTGGACTACTCGAGGTCAGTAGAGATCCAGAACCTACCTGCCAGCTGGTTCCTGCTGTTCTTTGCAGGGTGAGATCTGTCTTGTCTAAAAAAGCTAAATTCTAATAACAGAGGAGAGTGCAGAAATTGTATTTAAAATCATACATATGGGTAACAATCACTCGAATTAAAAAAAAAAATTTAAACCACATAACTGCAGGTAGAACAGAGTTCTGGAAGGTATTTAGAAGTATAATGTAGACATGGGTTAGTTTTGACTTAATATATTTAAATCCTGCACATATTTTGTATGAAATGACGTCAAGAAGTCAGCCAACTGAGAGGACTAGCAAGGAGGGAGAAGTAAAGCTAGATTTCAAGGTAGAAAAATTAAATGTGACTCAATGCACCCTCTGCAAAATTAAAAATTGAATAACAGACTGAGTCTGCTCTTTACTTGTTTAAATGAAATTTTTGTCCCTTACTTGGTTATATCCTTTGAGAGCAGTTTAGGACTATGTAGTTGAAATGCTGTCACTTTTATTTTCTTCCTCCTGCCTGTTTCTGTTCTGGCTCTAATTTTTGCTTCCACACTGCAGTAGTTCTCTCTTCTCTTTTTTTCTGTTGTTTTATTTTCTAGTTCCAATTTGATATTACTTTTCATGTTATTGCATTTTATGTCTTTATATAATTTGTTTTAGAATTAGGATCTACTATGTAATTTCAGCCTTGTCATTAAAACTCTTGTTTTTCTCAGAGTAAGTTTCCTTTGCAATTACAGAATGTTCACCGAGGTGTTCTTGTGGTCAAATATAGGTCTCTTCCCTAATAGAGATTAGTTTCAGAAATGGCTGTGGAGTATGTGCCAATTTATTTTTTTTTGTGGATTGTAGGAATCAAATCTAATAACCAACTATTTCTGTTTTCACTCAAATTAGAAAAGAGGGGACAGGGAAGAAAGAAATAGGGTGGCAGCAGTCTCTTAAAAACAAAATGCCTAGGTTTTTGTGAAAATTGATATCCAAGAGAGACTGAAATATTATGAATATTTGTGCAAAAGTGATTGACTGAAGCAGTTACATCAGAACCAACTGGGCAGTGATGACTTTTACGCAGACTGATGGGTTGATTTTGTTTTTTTCTCCTGTGTTTTTGTGAAAAACTCCTGAGTAACAATTCCCATCCCCATTTTCCTCATTTTGTATGAAGATTTCTGGGTTCTTTGGTCCTGAGAATGTAAGTTAATGCCATGGCTTACTTCAAAAGGGAAGATTTTGTGTCTGACCAGTAACTCAAAGGTTTGCAAGTTTGAGATTGTTTGTTTGGTTTTTGGGGTTTTTTTAATATCATCTCTCCCCTCCCAAAAATTAAAACAAAGACAATACTGTTTTAGCAGTACAATTCTATTACTGTTTTACAGAGTCTCCCTTTTCCCTTCTTTGGAGTAAAATAACCTTGAACAATTAATGAGTCATGCCACTTAAGAGGTTTGTTGTGTTTTCTGTTCTGTCATGAAAACTTTGTATGCAAAAGTGTGTCTGGGGAAACATCTGTTTAGATGGATTAATTACACGGTGTATTTTCTGGTGTGTTAATGCTACAAAAGGCTTGACCAAAGGTTAAGTTCTGCTTTCAGGTCTGGTTGCAACAAACAACATGCTTCTCCCCATCTGCAGCCTTTAATGTCTTGCTTCCATAATGTTAATAATATACTCATTTTTCAGGAAGTAGTTGTTAAATGTTTGTCCAGAGTATGCCCCTGTGTCAGGAAACAATTCTGGATAAATCTTCTGAGCACTTTTCACATACATGACTCACAATGTGAGTTTTTGACACCACTGGGTGATTAACAGAGATGTTAATTTTGGCAGAAACAAGAGTTCATGCGTAGTCTCATCTCTCCTTATACCTGTGTCATATATACATTATGTTAGAAGCAATCTTTATCTTCATTTGCTAAATCCAAAAGGTAATCTTCTATGTTAGATTGTCCAGTGGAGTGAGGCAAACACACCTTCCTACTGTTTTCCTTTTTTCTTGCTAACAGTTACTTGGGTTTGCCTTTTTAAAATTATAGAATCGTAGAATTGTTTGGGTTGGAAGGGACCTTAGAAGATCATCTGGTTCAAAACTCCCTGCCATGGGTAGAGACACCTTCCACTGGATTAGGTTGCTCAAAGCCTCATTGGATCCGACTTGAACGTCTCTAGGGAGGGGGATGACTTTTCTAAGCAACGTGTGGCAATACCTCACCACCCTCTCAGTAAAAAATTTCTTCCTAATGTCTAGTCTAAATCTCCCCTCTATTAGCTTAAAACTATGCCCCGTTGTCCTATCCCTGTACTCCTTGATTAAAAGTCCCTCCCCAGCTTTCCTGTAGCCCCCATTAAGTACTGGAAGGCTGTTATAAGGTGTCCCTGGAGCATTCTCTTCAGGCTGAACATCCTCAGCTCTCTCAGCCTGCCCTCATATGGGAGATGCTCCAGCTCTTTGATCATCTTCATGGCCCTCCTCTGGACTAGCTTTAACAGATTCATTAGTAATTAATTAGTAAGTACAAAACTTATGATTGTTTCCACTTCACCTGAAGGATATCTTTAAGGATGCAGAATGGAACAAGCTGAAGAATAGAGATGGGCAAAATGGAAGTAGTGATCTTGGGACAATATATTGATTATAGTAGTTTGTCCATCCCTCTCCCTCCAAGTTAACTATGAGAGCAAAGTAACTAAATATTCCAGTAGTGGGAGATACAGGATTAGAATGAAAACAAGGAATTGCTTTAATTTCCCTTGTGAAGAAAATTTCAGTTGAAAATAACTTCCTTTCATATAACATGTTCCATCTGAGAAGCATCAAATCAAGAACTTGAGGACTAATGAGTCTTCAGAATGCTGCTATTTAAGGTGAAATCTCTCCGCTTGTGTCTGTGTTCTGCTAGGACAGTAATGTTCTATTTTGTAGCCTGTCTCATTCAGAAAAAGTGTACCCAAATACTGTTTGTCCACTGAACACGGAAGCAAGTGGAAAATACTTAGGATTTGTTACCAGTTAGAAAATACCACATAGTAGCTGCCTATTATTGCTGAAATATTAAATGACAGCTTAAAAAAAAATAAAAAAATAGGGAGCTCAAGCCAGTTCTCGAGGACTGTTTTTCCTTGATAAGCAAACAGGATTTTACTGTAAGTTGCTGAATGCCTAATCCTTCCTATTATGCATTATACTCTCTGTGTTTGTTAGGGATGAAAAAGGAGAAATGTGTCTTGTCTGGATTTGGACTACAGATTGCAATGCTTCATTAGTAAAGCTCAGTAATGCTGATTATCTTAAATAGCTGTGATGGAACAGAGTGTGTAGTCATCTAAATCACTGATGCCAGATGCTGTATTTGGGTTTTGTGTTATTCCAGGCAATGTGGTTATATGCAACCTATTCCAACTGGTTAACTTTGTCAGCAGGTACTTGGATGAGGAGCTACGCAGCATAAGGACATTATTTCAACAGCATTAGAACATAAATACCTCTTCTGCTATGTCTCAGATTTATCTAGTTCCTCAGAAATTGAAAAATTTTCACAGAAAAGAGAAGAGGCATAATCTTTTGGGCTGTAGTGGATGGCAGGTTCAATTTTCCATGCTCTTATTTTTTCACAAAAGCAGGAGACAGCAGAGAAGGAAAGTGAAAAATATCATGAAAAATCAGGTCTTTCAGTTGGGTATTCTTGGTGACTTCTGACTGGGAAAGACTTGATTCTATTTATGATTTTTGCATTTATTTGTGTTAGGTAAGAGATGTTCCTATTCTAACAGTCTTGTTCTGCTGCTTTTTTGCTATTATCCCCATTGATTCTTCTCTTTCTGCCTTCTAGTGTGCCTGGTTTAGGATCAGGATATTAACAGACACTGTACAGATGAGACAGAAGTAGGGAATGATCTGCAAAGAAACAGCAAAATTGTTCCAGTGTTCCAGTCAACAACAGCAGAAATTACAGCTCCCTGATAGATTGGGTAGGACAGTGAGAGCTCACCTTGGCAAAAAAAATACCCAAGAAGTTAATTAGGTGGTGGAGAACATGTTCTGCTCCACATTTTTAGGCTTTTGTATGACATTTCATAATCCAGACTTTGCTGTGTCCTACACTTCTGTATATCTACCCATAGGCACAACAGAGATGCCATCAGGAGATTCTTAGTTTTGCTGGTTTCTGAATGTATGAGTGTCTCTCGCAAAAATCTGGTGTAGAAACAGAATGTGTTTCATGTGGAAACACATTTCATCTGTGGAACATTTCTTCTTGTGGCAGTTAAAAACTGTTCCTTTCTAACATTAGAGAACATTTTCAGNGCAAAAAAAATACCCAAGATGTTAATTAGGTGGTGGAGAACATGTTCCACTCCACATTTTTAGGCTTTTGTATGACATTTCATAATCCAGACTTTGCTGTGTCCTACACTTCTGTATATCTACCCATAGGCACAACAGAGGTGTCATCAGGAGATTCTTAGTTTTGCTGGTTTCTGAATGTATGAGTGCATCTTGCCAAAATCTGGCACAGAAACAGAAGGTGTTTCATGTGTTAATCTGTGGAACGTTTCTTCTTGTGGCAGTTAGAAACTGTTCCTTTCTAATGTTAGAGAACAGTTTCAAAAGTTGATAGTGACAGGTTAAATTATGTGCTAAATTCTGTTGACTGGAATGCTTTTCCAGCTCTGTTTGATATATGAATCAGGTCTAATTGTGCTTGTTTCCAAAATATAAAATTTGTCAGTTTTTAACCTTATCACAGACACACAACACATCTTTCAATAGTATCTCTGTAAATAGAAAGATTAATATAATGGGAATCATGAAAGAACAGATGTCCCTCAGGTGCCATAAATATCTTTAAAATGGATTCTCCATTCTTTTGGCGCACAAAAATCATCTGAGGCGGGGGGATGAAGATTATATTGGTAATGATCATAATAATTACTCTTTAAAATACGTGCTCAGCACTCTGTAAGCAGTGCATTCATCTGAGAGATACAGGTTTTCCATGATGAGTGATTACTTTTGTAAGTCTTGAGTGAAATCAAAGCTGATCAGTCATGTTGACAAGACATTAGATAGTGAAATTTATAAATTTATTGTTTAAATTTCAAACAAAGCAAACAAATCTACTGCTGGTTTTATAAGAGTAAAATAGTTTTGTGTTGTGGGATTTGTTTTTCAATTTTTATGGGGTTTTTTTGTTGTTTTCAAGCAGTAGCTATATGGTATATGATGTGAAATTTTAAGATATCATGCTGTACTACAGTGCATTCTAATTTTGTGTATAGCATTTGATTATCATGTCAATTTACATCCAGGGTAGAAGAAATTGGCTGGTTATCAGGCAATAAATTTTAATAGGTTCACCATCTGCATCATTTGGTATGGCATTCAATGATGTTTTTGTCCTGATGTGACAAACAAGTTATCATTCTTTAGGCTCTGCTGATCTTCAGCTTTGCATGGTTGAGCTAACTGCATGTTGCTCAGTCCCTCATGTCTGATCTGCACATTATAACAGCCTTTTAGAGGTAGACAGGACATGAAATGCCAAAAATGGCACAGGTATTCCCTGCAAGAGTTACCATTTCAAAAAATCTTTGCTTCGTTCAGAAGCCAGTGGAAGAGTGGAATGTCTGTCAAGAAGTAATTGTCTGATTACCATCCATTAGTGGAGCTCAGATTCGGATAGAATGGGAAATGTGCAGAGGTCATAGAAATTGGTTTCATGATTGAAACCGTTCTAAGCTTCTGAACTCCAAAGCCAGGGCTTGCAAGGTAGCCACGGCAATCATCGGCAGTACCTTTGATCT
This sequence comes from Piaya cayana, assembly GCA_013389865.1. Lineage (NCBI taxonomy): Eukaryota > Metazoa > Chordata > Aves > Cuculiformes > Coccyzidae > Piaya > Piaya cayana. Next base: position 41,107 of record WAAB01007518.1, on the reverse strand, counting down.
TGTATCTGTACAACAGATATGATCTTGAGAATGTCACTGCACAGAATGCCTTTTTTCTCTGATGCACCTGTCCTGTAGGCTCCCTGTGATGCCTAAGAGCATGTTGATGCAGTAGTATCCCTCCTGCTCTAGATTTTTGGGTGGCTTATCAGCCAGTTTAAAGAGTTTTCAAGTTCAAGTCTTGAAGCAAGTGACATGGGTGCTATTAAGCAGTTAGAAAGTGATAAGCAGGTTTGTGGGCTTCCTTTGAGCTCTCCACTGAAATGTGCATGCTTCCACACTATGGGTGATGCTACAACCTTCACCCTCTCCTGGGTCAACAGTGAAGTAGAATATGCTGCTCTGCCATGTACTTGGAGTGTATCAGTGCTAAAGGAGAATAATCCTTAAATTTCTAGTGTCTTTCACCGAAGGACTGAGGAAGGCAAAGTAGACAGTATAATATGGACAAAACCAGCAACTGTATGCATTGCTTAACATTCATTTTGTTTTGTTTACCACTCTTCCTCTTTCTATTACACCACCACCAAATTTTACCTGTGTTGCCATGCAACAGAGTCTTCCAGGCTAGGTTTTTGTACTTTAAGTGGTATGTAAGCCTCTTGAAATGTAATGACCAATAGCAGCATTTTCATGTTTATTCTTCCTCAGACAAGTCAGAATTCAATACACCCAGATAAACAGATTTCACGCAGCCTGCAAAGACTGATAGTGAATGTGTAGAAGAGCAACAGTGCATTCAGAAACATTGTCTGCAGTGTTCTCTTGTGTTCAGAACTGTTTCTTTCATTGCATTGCTTATGTAAAAGAAAACCTTTTTTTAATGGAAAAAAGAGGAAAGAAAGCAAGGAAAAATCCTTAGGTTGTAATAATATATTGAGGAAGGCTACAGGAATAGTACAGAGAGTGGAGAATAAACAGAATGATTGATCTTATCATGCTGAGAATTTGATAGTGTTTGCACAATATTTCAGATGAGGAAATTAGGGAAAAGAGGGATATGGAAAGAAGACAGCAGTCCTTCATTGCCTACAAGCAGCTGAATTTCTATTTCATCACTACAGTGGAAGTTTGTGACTAGCATTAAATGAAGCAAGCAGTCCAAGTGCACTATAATCCCTGAGATTTTTCGCCAATATGACTGGCAGAAGGGAGAGAATTGGCATCTTTTATCACTTTACTTTCAAATTGTGGCTATCTACTGCCCCTGACCAGCTGTTGTCTTGCAGTTTTCCTTTCCTTGCTGTCAGAGGTTGAGTGGATGGACTTCTGGAAAAATTTTCAATCATTAAATAGCCTGGACTGTAAATCTATGTTAACCTAGATTTAAGTAACTCATTTCTTTTACTCATTCCCAACACTGCAAACACAGATAATATATGTTTACAAACCATGAAATTAACCATAGTGCCTTTCTTTATTATTAAATAGATATTTCTAAATTCCAGCCAAGATGCTGTGAAAGGGTTAATTTTTAATCTTGTAGCTTTGAAGGGAGCCAAATGCAAAGAACTTCACATGATTAATGCTGATGAATAATTTCTTCATGTTAATGGTGAATAATAAAAACTTGACTCATTCTCCTAACAGATTTGGTTTTTTGAGTGGCACAGAGATATGCTAACATCAGAGGAATCTGCTGCAAGTTGATTTTACTCACCAGGACCAGTGTTAGTTGTAGGCACACAGGAACGGAAATTCTTCCCCTGTCCCACCCCTCCCCCCCTTCAGATTAAACTCTTTTTCATATACAATCTGATAAAATTATATGAAGAGCTAAATTCTGCCAGTAGGTTACATCTATAAAGTTTTTCATATGGTCTAGAGCTCTTGAATATTCTTCGTAGAATGAATATATTCCACTGTCATCGCAACACCTTGATATCAAGTTCTTGGTAATCAAACCAGTTGAATGAGTCTGGTCCTATTTAATGCCAAGAATCTAGCAAAGGGATTGAATGATTTGCTAGATTTAAGCTTCTCATCTTTCCTTTTCTCCTCTGCTTTTTTATACTGTGCCTGAAAGCTATATTATGCAGTAATTACTGTCATTTGCTGTGAGATACTGGGGCAGGGGAGCAGATAAAATCTAGCATGGACATGGCACCAATTTCTTTTCATTATGCTGATGACTGTCATTCACTTTCTCAGTTACATGTTCTCCTTACTTTCACCTTAACTCCTTTTGTTCAATTTTGAAATAAGACAGAAATGAGGGATACCTTTTTTTAAACAGAGGTTTTATTTCTTTAGCATCATATTTTGGGTTATTTCTTCTTATTTGGCTACTAAAGATAATTTGTGAAATCATATGAGAAATTGTAAAGAATTGTTACCTTCAAACACATTTTGTATTGTGGTAACCTGCAGGAGAGCCAGTTGTAGCTTTATTCCCACTGTGATAGGTACAAAACTAAAACCTGTCTAAAGAATTTATGAATGCTAAACAAAAATTTCTCAATGAACAGGATATAAACTGGTTTCTGAGTCCTTGAGGACAGGACTGGAAAGGTTTAATTGTACTATTATGAAGCAAATCACAATACTTTACTAGCCTTGTTGTAAGAGAACAAGATCTTGGGCCACAGCTGCTTCTGAAATATGGTATCACTGTGGTGCTTGTAGGAAATTATAGTTTGTACTCTAAAACTGCTTCATGTCCATCAGGCTATGTAACTGGTTTTCAGAAGATTGTTACTTACTTTAACTGAACAAACAATGGTAATCAGTTTTGGCTTCTGGATTCTTCACTGTTTATTCTAGGCACAGACACCTTACCAGTGCTGACTCCAAGTACTTTACTTTTCAAAAGTCAAAAAAAAAAAGAAAATTGCTACTACTGGCATTGCTTCCCTGGGGCAAGGCTCCTGCATTTAAATTACTGACATGTCAAAATCTTCATGGCAAAGATCCTGACAAGCAGGCAATATTAGAGCCTCAATTTCTCTGAGTACTTCTCTGATATCATTTTTTTTTTCTAGAGACTAGAAAACCCATCAATACTTCTCATGCAAATCAGGTCTTATTGGACTGTTTTCCTAAACTAAAAAAATGCTTCCACATTTTCAGGATGGGTTTGTTGCTTAGGTCTTTGAAAACTATCCACACTATAAGGAACAGTTTAAGAGAAAGGCAGTCTTACCTCATGTAGTTATGTACTTAATGTAGTCTGAGAACATTTTTAAGTGTGTATTTTGCATAGGCAGGCTTCTTCCCATCTAAGGTGTATTTTTAATAAGAAATTTTTGGAGTTCTGTTGCAGGTATGCTAATGGGGAAGAAAAAAATCTAGAGACTACTCTCTAATTTCCGTATATTCTGACTTCTTAGAAATATTATCAAATTCCAGATTTCAATAATCTCATGGAATAAGCAAAACAATAGAAAAATGAATAGAGTGACCCTTGAAAGAGTCTTGTAACCTATACCTCATCATCTTCTCTCTATCTATGCTGTATGTCACAAACATGTGTCTCCCTAGACTGAGATACTCTACAAAAATAAAACTGCTCAGTGTTTTCTACTTAGCAGAGTAAGCAATGACATCTATTTGCTGGTCAGCTGCTGCATACTGTGATTAAGAGAAAATGCTCAATTCTCATAAGCATATTGATTATTCCCCAACTTTAACTCAAGTGATCAGTTGCTCACTATATTCCAGTGTGTTAAAATGGGTTTTTTCCCCAGGATTTTTGTATTTGGAGATAGTGGAGATAGCTTTATTGAATCAAACTGTATTAAGAGCTCATGGTTTTGGTTCTACAGATCTCTAATTTAAGAAGTCAGAGTGATGGTGGCTGGAAGGGATATCTTGAGATTATTCAGTCCAAGCCCCCTATTAAAGCAGGTTCACCTACAGCACTACATGTCCAGGATGGTTTTGAATATCTCCAGAGAAGGAGACTGCACAACATCCCTGGGCAGCCTCTTCCAGTTCTCAGTCACCCTCACAGTAAAGTTATTCCTCACGTTAAAGTGGAACTTCCTGTGTTCCAGTTTGTGCTCGTTGTCCCTTGTCCTGTTGCTCTAGGCATCATTGTGCAGAGTCTAGCCCCATCTTCTTGATACTAGCCCCTTAGATACTCATAAGTGTTGGTAAGATCCCCTTTGTCTTCTCTTCTCCAGGTTAAACAGACCCAAGCCTCTCACTCTTTCCTCATAAGAGATGCTTCAGTCCACTGATTACATTAATGGTCCTCCGATGGCTTCTGTCCAGTAGTTCCTTGTCAAGTGTCACCATTGGATTTTAGAGTTTTGTTGAGTATCGCAGATACTCAGTGTGATGTGGCCATGTCATATCATTAAACATGTCATGAAAATCCTTCAGCAATGCTGCCATAAGCAATGAAGCCAGGTTGGATGGGGCATTGGGCAGCCTGATCTAGTGAGATGTGTTCCTGTCCTTCTCAGGGAGATTGGAACTAGATGATCTTTAAGGTCCTTTCCAAGCCAAACTGTTCAATGATTCTAGGATAAAAGAAGAAATACAAATTCAAAGAAATTATGGACAATGTTTTCATTTTTGTTTCTAAATATGCATTTCCTTTAGGAAATTGTGTATGGCTGAGTGGTGATCAATTCCACAAAAATATTTCTCTGGGCNTTCCTTGTCAAGTGTCACCATTGGATTTTAGAGTTTTGTTGAGTATCACAGATACTCAGTGTAACGTGGCCATGTGATATCATTAAACATGTCATGAAAATCCTTCAGCAATGCTGCCATAAGCAATGAAGCCAGGTTGGATGGGGCATTGGGCAGCCTGATCTAGTGGGATGTGTCCCTGTCCTTCTCAGGGAGATTGGAACTAGATGATCTTTAAGGTCCTTTCCAAGCCAAACTGTTCAATGATTCTAAGATAATAGAAGAAATATAAATTTAAACTAAAGAATTTATGGACAATGTTTTCCTATTTTTGTTTCTAAACATGCATTTCCTTTAGGAAATTGTGTATGGCTGAGTGGTGATCAATTCCACAAAAATATTTCTCTGGGCAACAACTAGGATATTACTCAGACTTACTGTGAGTGACTGAAATAATGGTAAGGCATGCACGTTGAGATACTATCTTTTTCTTATCAGTTGTAAAAAATATAGATGGCCAGTGGAGTTTACAGGAAAGCGGTGAGCCAAAAAGGCCCAGTAATTTACTATGGACGGGATGAAATGCTGTCTGCTTTCTTGTATGAAACAAATTTGCTGCGTGGCATTACAGGGTATCTGAACACTTTTACAATAACCATTTAAAATCTTGGACAAGACATAATAAATTTAAGGAAAACAAGAATGATTTAGAATGAATCTCACTTAAGGAAATCTGGCTACATATTCTACTTCTTTTTCTCCATCTATAAAATTATGCCTTAAAAAATTATAATAGACTGTCTGATTAATAAATTGCAATCAATTGCAATGTCTAATTATCTCCTTAGGAGGTTTGAAAAGAAAGTAATGGATGAAGCATGCTTTTCTCTCAGCATGAGAGTAGCTGGCTAGAACAGCCTCATAGCTTACAAAAAAATAAACAAACCTGCATTATAAGTGAGGAAAGGAGCAGTCTTAAGTGTGCAGCTGGTTTTCTTTTTCTTTCTTAAATCAGGTAAAGCCAAGAGTGTGCTGTTCATGTGAAGATAATTGAAACAGTGGTTTAGAGATAAATGTGTTTAAAATTCTCTCAAAATCCCAGTAGAGATTATATTCCTGTGTGATATTTAGGGGAGAAAAAAATGTGAAGTATTAGAGTATTAGAAGTTTGACTTATGTGGTAAGTGGTTTATAGTTCCCAGTGGTACAGATGGAACTGTTAAAGGAGTCTAAGCACATAGTCCAGGGGAAAATATCATCAGTTTTTTAAGGTCACTGTGTGCTTACACTATAGGAAAATAAAACCTTAAAATTTATCCCCTTTTATTATATACAACTGTCTTTATGGAGGTTTCCTTTGTTTTTCCTCCTTCCCAGCATGAGAATGGATGAGAATGTGTATTTTGACACATTCTTTACAGAAGGGCCTTGAGTATTGGATCTGTTTCAGTTTCTATCCTTACATTTCATGTAAGTCATCTCCTCATTTCAAAATTCTAAGGCTGTATCCTAATTTTTTTGATTCTGTGGCACTATTGAAGATGTCCACAAGAGTCATTGTGATTATGCAATAATTTTACAGCAAGCCGAAATCTTCCATCATTTTTAGTCCATATTTATTTCTGAGGATCAAAATTTACATTGAAAACATGCTTTTTCATCCTAATTGTTGCTCCCAAGCCTGTGAAAATAAGGCCCCCATGCCCTTCATCCAGTGCTAGCAGAAGATGCTGAAGTGCCATTACATGAGGCAAAACATGCTGATAAAAACCTACGACAAGAAACCACCCAACCCCCCCCAAAAAAGTCCTGTTTCAAGGGAGTAAAGATGCTAATCACTATTTACCCTGAGCAGAAGGAACACATAAATTTGTTTTTGCTGTTTCCCAGGCACAAACAGAAGTTAAAAAATACTAAAACCCCAGAGTCACAGATAGAAAGCTAATAATGACAAGAGATAAGTTTTCCTTACAAGTTCCTGAAAGCTGTATTGATACGTCTGACAGAGAATGAATTGCCTGTCAGTATCTCACCATATGAAAAGATTTTGCTTTTTGTAAACAACTCCTTGAACATTTTTCATTTGCTCAGAGACAAACTGTTTAAACTTCCAGCCATTCATCAGCAGGTATGCTTTGTGTCACTTTACGAATGTCCAGACACACTTATATAACAAAAAAAAAGTGCCTTGTGTAAGGTTCTGTTAATAATTTTTTTTTTTTACCTCCATGCCACTCACTGTGTTATCTTGTCACGCCAGCTTTATACTCTGTTTGATAAGCTTCCTATTCAGGACCTATAAAGGTTCCTGGAAATCTATAGATATTGGTTACCTTGCTACTTTTCCTCCCCCATTCTCTATCTCTTCCCGGAGGCTCCCTTTAAACATTCTTCCATATCCCTACTCCCAGTTTTTAATCCAAACCCTTGAAGGGCAAAATGTTCCAGCTAAAGGACTGATGGCTTTGCACTCAGCTGTTATCTAATTCTTCTATTCTCTATGTTGTCTTCTGCTACAAGGTCAAGCTTCTGCAACTCTTCTGGTGGCTTGTAGTGAGAAGGAAGGCAGAATGATTGTGAAGGCTTTCTGGAAAGAAAGGCTCAATAAACTTAGCTGGGTGCTAGATTCATAGGGGAGGGAGGGGAAGGAGGAAGTGTTGGATTTTGTGGCTTCCCCTTAATAAAAACAAGGGTAGATTTGAGCTGTGATTATTTGCTTGTTTGGTTGTTGTGGTTTTTTTTCCTACATAGCTTTGAATGTCGTTTGGGCCAAAATTATATTTTTTAGAGTTTGCCAACGTTGCGGTGGGCTTTGCTTCCTTCAAGGAAAAGTGAAAAATATCTTCCACTTAGATATGCTTTTGTGCATTAATCTAGGGAGGCATGGCCTGACTGGGGAATTCAGATGAGTCTCTAGATTCAGCAGCCATTTAGTATTTGTCCTCAATTTTTTGCACACAGAAGAACATGGTACAGGATTTTCAAATCATTCAAAGTCTACATTTCTTATTTGTAAGTGTCCTTTGGACACTTTTCCTCCTAATATCCATTGCCCACCAAGATCTTTCATTCCAAGCCCCATTTCTGTTGCCCTTGAATCCTCCCTTGCATTTTCCCTGATGAGTGAGGAAGAGGTTTTCTTTTGTGGTTGGTTGGTTTATTTTAAATCTTGGGGGGGAGGGAAGTCATTGGCTGCAGTTTTAGGAATATCTGTGCAAGGACTTGTCTCTGCACAAAAAGCAGAGAGAAAAAATGTTGCTCCCATGAGCTACACTTGTGCTGGCAATACAGGGCAGAAAATTCAGTGTAGCACTGCCTGTTCTGACCTCCTGGGATTCGAGATCTGCACAAGTCTCAGCAAACGAGGATGTTTATCCATCTATTTTATTAACATTCTGGAGGAAAAAGTGAAACAAGATTGTTCTGTTAATTTGAAAAACAGAAGTTTTAAGCACTTATCAATTTCAAATCTGATTTCTTTTGTTTGTTTGTTTGGGGTTTGTTTTGAGGGGCAAGTAGGTAAATCATAAACTGGATGAAAATGCATACAAAACCAATATTTTAGAAAGTTGCAGTACACAAACTCACATCGGAATAAAATAATTATTTGATATTACAACTCCTACTTCTTGAGTACTCTGTCTCATCGCCAATGTAAATCAAGTCACAGAATTATCTTATTTTCAGTATGTATCCACATGTATGGGTTTGGTTTTCCCTCTCTCTCAACTCTAAATATGAAAAAAATTGGAAAGAAACAGTTAACTAGAAAACGAAGCAGAAGAATTCCTGCTTTTGTCAAACTAATGATTTCAGCAATGTGGGACTATGTAGTGTCTTCTCTCCTGTCAGGCACAAACCCAAAGCATCTTAATGTCACAGTTTTCAGATTATCAGTAGCAGGCATCTAATCTTGGTACAGGTAAGTATCTGTGTCCACTTAGTTATATATTCTGAACGCTACTAAATGGGTGTCAGCTCTTAGTTACAGTTCTACATATTTCACTTTATGTTTTGCTTTTGTAAAATGTTTGTTTTGCCTGTTTTACTAATGGCAGCGTATGCATGCTGGTTTTTAGAGGATATAAATTGTGAAACAAATTATAGGTTTTGATAAGCTGCTTTTCTCTTTGCCAGATCTTGTAAACATATTTATAAACACCTAAGCAGTCGTGAGGAATTTTTGGAAAGTAAACAAACATTCTACAGCTTTCCAGGGTACTTGTCAAACAATGTTAGAAGTGAAAACAGAAGAAAAGAGTATGTGCATTGATCCTCATTTCAAGTAAACTTATAAGAGATATAGGTTGATGTAAAAACTACATTCAAGGTGTTTCTAGCCAAATTCAATACCAGTAAATTAGACTTTAATGAGAAAAGACATTTGAAAGAAGGAATGGATGCATTTAATAAAGATACAAAATAAAATATGAACAGAGGAGGAAAATAGAAAAATGTTATTGAGCTCCCACAAAACAAGTAAAAGATGAGAATGGACTAAGGAGATTATATGAATGTTGACAGAAAAAGTAAGCAGAAATCATTTTTATTTCTTCAGTTCCACCAAAAGGAAGAAAACTGAGTTTGCCAAACATTAATTTTAATAATGGGCTTATAAAAAGACAGATTATTTTAATGAAATATCAGTGAGAGTCAGTGACTTTTCATCAGCACTGATGAAACTGAGCTGGAATTTGGAGCACTTGGTATTTCAAGTCTAAGGCAGGGGCTTGAAAGGAGACAAAACAGGACAGATTCATACTGGGAAGAGCTGAAATAGACTTTATGGACTTGCAAGTAATGAACTGTATTGAGGATGTTTAGGATGAGTACAATGAATTGTCACTGGATCTGCGTGGTGACGGATACAACTATTACCCCAGCCAGTTTAGACAGGAGTAAAAGCTTGCTGATGCCTTGCAATGCTAGAGAGCTAAGAGCCGTGAAAGCAAAGAGTAACACTCAGGGCTGTGTGGGACTCTGAAAAATGATGACAGAAGATATTAAATGATCATTTAAGATGCTGAAGAGATCATTAAAAAGCAATAGAGATGCTAAATAGAACTTGGATGTCTGCCTTTTCCCCTCTCTCCCATACTCTGAAATGACAGGAGGCTTTTAAGGCCAGAAATTATGATGAACAGACATTTTTATAGGTACTTTTACAAAGATGTTTAAAGAAATAGATCTTCCCTAGCCTAGTAATATTAACTGCTTCACATGTACCTACGCCTCAAAACTATAATTAACCCTGCACTACACCAAACATCTTCCTCATTCTAACTGCCCACACTTACTGCAGAAAGTAGGACACAGGGTGTGGAGGTGGAGGGTTTTTTGGTTTGTTTTTTTAAAAGAAAAAAAACCACAAAAAGCATAAAGAAGGATAGTGGCATAAACTGTCATCACCTGTTGAAGAGACTGACTCTGAACGGAAAATACAGACAGCTCCTACACCATCTGTTATACCTGGAGATATCTGGCATGTAGCTACAGTAATGTCAGGTGGAAAAACTGCAGGAGACGACACGCTAAAAACAGAAAGAAAGGATGCAGTGTAGGTGTTAGATGCCAAAAATGGTTTCCTGATAAATACCAGTTTGATGGGGGAGAAATAATGGAACTCCAATAATTCTAGAAGGAAATACTAATAGTTTTCAATAACCACAGAGGGGATAAGAAGTAGTGAACTTAAGCCTCTTACACAGTCCAGGCACAGCTGCCAGCTGTGTGTATGCTCACAAGTAAGGAGTGACTCCTACAATATAGGCTGATAGTTCTGAACACCTTCCAGGAGACTTTTGTAGGAGCGTTAAGGTCTGCAAATCTCTGGGGGCTTGGCTTGGCGTCTATTTATGAATGACACAGCCACAGCCCTGGAAAAGGTTTGTCATCCTACAAATTAACTTAGCTACCACACTGCCTGTTTAATCTTTTGTCACTGGGTGTGCATCCTTAAAAAAATAGCTATTCCTTTTCTTTTAGGCTGTTGCTACTCTGAGTAAATTTTATATGTTTACAAAGAGGACTAACAAAGATTTGTGAGCTTGCCTTGCTTACGTGCTTGTCTTTGTGACAGTGTTTGCACACACTTCTAAGGTCAGATCTTCGCATGTGAGCAAAGGATAAGCTCATCACTATACGCATGATACTTGAAGGAGTCATGCTGCATATAAGACTACCAAAAGGGATACTTAGCTTTTTTATAGAATGTTCGTATAGTGTTAAAATCAACTATTTAAATGCAGTTATAAGAGCAGAGGATGATAAATTCTAGAACAGAAAGCAGAGGGAAATGTATTACGAAAAAAGAGAAAGAATATAGTAAGAGGGAGAGATTCATTTAGTTGAGTATTATTCTGACTAATAATTACATTTGAAAGGCCAAAGAACATGCGCTCCTTATGGTCTCCATGATTGGAGAGGATATGAAAGTATGCAGAATTGGACTTGTTTAATTTCTAAATGTAAATCTGTAGTGGTAGAAGCTGTCAAATTGGGGTAAGGTCAGCTGGCCTCTACTAATTCTTACCAACTGTGAACCACATTCAAATTAGTTTCCATCAGTTGTGAACCTGGATCAAAGCTCATCTTACTAACAGAAATCTCTGTCTAAGGAAAGGGCCTGCAAGTTAGTAATAGAAAGGTAGAGAGAAAGCTCATTTTGTAAAGGCTCCTGTTGCTCGCTTTGATCCAGCTACTGCTTAATTCAAGGAACCTGGGCTTATTCATGTAAATAAATAATTTTTAAGGAAAAACCCAAGAAAATTTATTATGTGATTTTGTGAAGTTCATTCTTGTTTTCCTGTGCTGGTAGTTACCTTTTGCCTGACTAAAAAAAATGTAAAAGGCATGTGTATCAGGACACTAAAGACAAAAAGTACTTAGAGGCTAGGTTTCTGACAGGAAGTGTATCAATGGAATTGATTATTTTTTAGAATGAATTTTGAAGGCAATACTTTGGAACACAATTGCTATCTAAGTAGGACTTTATGGAAACACTACTTGAGGAGCAAACTAGAAATATAAACCTGTAGTAGTCATATGTATTAACATTACTATCTTGTTCTTTTAAAAGATATGTCAGAGAAAATTCCACTATCCCTCTATCCCCCTCTGTGATCTATGACAGTTAAGGAGTTCAGTGCAGAAAAATCCTAAAGTGCTGATAGATAAAGCTGAGGTAATGTGATTTTAGTATTCAAGTGGTCTTCCTGGGTTTGCTACATTTTTTTTCATTAAACCACAGATGATCTCAGAATATTTTTTTCTGGACATGATCTTTTTCTTAAATCTATATGGTTTGCTGTTTGAATGTTGTATATGTAGGTTTAGAAACTGGGAAATATACTGTTCTGTTCTTGAGTCCTTCATCACTTACTTTACCATTAATTTAGTAACTTATTTTATGTCTCTGTAAAATACCCAATTACTGTTCTACTTGAAACCAGTTGAGTATTTCATATGAATATTGACATGAATATAGAATGTTCAAATACCTTTACTGGCAATAAAAAGGTAGAGCTCTTTCCTGTGGAGGAAAGTACGTAAGACACAGAAACTGATTTTGCACCTCTGCAAAGTATTTGTAGTGTGTGAGAGAAAGGGGAAAAAGCCTGCCATTGGTAGTTGTTCATATTCTGATTTGGTTAGATCACATCTGCCCTCCCTTTTGTTCTGCGCAATAAAACTTGTATCTTTTTAGTTAGATCTAAAAAAGGTGTGGTGCATGAACAAGCTCTTATCCAACTTAAACACTGATTTCACTTACAAAAGCATGAATTTTTCTTTTTAAATTCTCCTGATAACAGTGATCAAATTCAGTTTTGGGAGAATTGTCTAGTTCTTTGGATGGACTTGCAAGTACTGATGTTGCAGTGATTTGTAATCCAGTAATGACCTTATCAGATTTTCACAGACATTTTCAGCTGTAGTTTAATGGTCATCACTGTGTAAAAGCAGCAGGGGGACCTGTGTTAATTTTACATTCATTTGACACAGTTGAAAATGGTTTATTTTGTAATTAAGGATAAATATGCCGCACTACAATAAATATCTTTGTATTGACATTAGTGAGTTGGTTTGAACCATACCCTCAGTGCTCTGCTAATACTCTAAGGAAGCTTGTTCAGGTAAGTGTTCATCTTATCTCAGGCATCATCTGATGTTGTGTAAGCAAGAAATTACCTGCCTCTTCTTCTGGGGCCCCAAAGAGCTACTATCTCTTCTTCTCATTGATTAGGACTAATAGGAAGTCTTGGCCTTACTTCTCTGAACGGAAACAGTAAGAGAAGGAAATAGAGGCAGTTGTTTCAGCTTGCAGACTGAAAGGATTTACACAAGATTCCTGTACAAGTCCAAACTGAGATAATTAAAAAGGAACTACTGAACTTTTCATGGTGACTAATTGTGCTTGTATACTTGGAGATTACAGGCACCTTCTCCAAATGTAGGAAGGGCTATCCAGTGATTGTACTTCATCACATTCTTTTATTCAACTTACTTTTTTACAGCATGCAGATAACAGAAAATCCTCAGAGTACTTTTCATAAGAGAGCCAGTCAAAACAAATCATAGTTGTAATGCAAATAGAAATAAAATTAAATAAACTCTATGTACCCTTCATTGTCTACTTTCTTTTACTTTCTCATTTCCATCTGGAAGGCTGGGAAGGCAGCTGGCTTCCCAGCAGACACCAACTCCACAATTAGGTAGCTGGCAGGCAGCTATTGCTTTTGTGTTTATGGAGACTGTCTGCCTTGCTGGACCTCATGGCACACTTGCCTGCTATAATCCGTTTGCACTGGGAACCTGGCTGCACCTCTTGGCCCTTGGTCATGACTATAAAGGGTTCAATTGGCTCTGCAATAGCAGCAATGTCATTGTATACGACCAGGCATTAGAAAACATACGGACTATAATGACTTGAATCCAGTTTGTTGGGTTATGTGTACTTTTCATTTCCATCAGAAGGAAAAATGTTGGGTATTTCTTTGGGGTACACACAGACTCTCTCATTGGGTTGGTACAATAATACTTTTTGTCATGCTGACTGTAGATCAGAAACATACTCCGGTAGCTGTTCCTTACAGACCTTTCTACTGGGATGTTTCACACTGCCTGTAAACTCTAAGCAACACTAATCTTTGAGGCTGCCTTTAAGCCTGTTCAGCTCCTCTCTTCTTCTCTACTGCTTTAGGCTCCCATAATTCAGAAATACTAAGAACTTCAGGTACTGCCAGAGATTTTTCTGATATTCAAAGCCACTTTAAAGCTTTTCTGTATTTTCCTTGCTTCTCTGAGAACCAGTAGAGTGTGATCCATAGCTGCTTGCTTTGTTCTATTGTTGGCTTGCCTACAGATTAGAGAAATAAAGTTACTGTTCAGAACTGGAGGAGCTAGATGATTTGAAAGCTCAATGGGGGAAAACAGAAGACAAGCAATAAGCTTATATAACACATACACACCTGGAGTGCTTATATACTATATAATACAGGATCACTCATCCTGCAGAAAGAAAAAATCACAGAAATTACCTGAATCGAGGCTATTTTAGAACTGATAATTGTGGTTCTTGTTGCAATTCCTAGTTCAGCAGTTTTATTTTTCTTTTCTAGTAGTCTATGTCCTTTTCTTTTCCACTTTTCTTTCACTTTCTCATGGTATTACAGAAACATCCAGCATCTGTCAAAGACACCAGATACAGATTTTGAGACCTCTTGTACAGGTTATGCTTCTCCTCTCCTTCAGCAGCGTCCATCCCTATGGAATATTTTCCATTATTTGAGGTCTCCAAGCTACCACTGGTCATGCTACCTTTGTTATTAACCAAACTTTTATTTTACCAGTGCTAATGAGCTCAAATAAGATGATGTGCCAGCACATTTGGAAGTAGATTAGAGAGCTCCGTAGTCCACCACAGAGTGAGCATTTCCTTAGGCCTAATGGTGAATCATGGTGGAATCTATAGGTAATATTATTAAAAGTTAAATTTATTGCTTTTACTGTATTTTTGATGGTGGGCTTCTTTTATTTTCTTATAGAAGATCTAAAGATAAAAGCTCAAGAAGGCAAATATCAAAAATAGTTTGGAGTCTTGTGCTTTTGTCTCCTAAAATCTGAATCCAAGTTTTGATTTCATTTATCCCTCTTCATTTTCTGGATTCTTACAACAGTTATCTAAAGAGAACGCAACATTTTTTACACCCCAGTTACTGACACCAGTTATTTTTATCTTTTGCTTTCTCCATGAGGCAAAGAAGCCTTGTTATCTTCGTTGTACAGAAAGGAGCTTCAGGCAGGGAGAAGGGCTGCCTTGGAAAATTCAGGAGGCACTAATCTGCATTTTAAATCTATGCTATAACCAGACAGCTTCTGAAGTGGGGATGGACTGCAGATTCTGTCTCCATCCTTCAATGTCATGCCTGTATTCACTAACCATCCTTCTAGCTTCTTTACTTCTCTGTATCAGAAACATCTTTGGTTGTTTATTTTACAGTTAAGGAGAAGTAGGAAAAGGGGAGACAGGCTGATTCTAGAATCAAATTTTAATTTGAATACTGTTACAGATTGTTATGCCCTCAGTTAATCTCTTCCTTAAGCAACATAGGTACAGATGTTTTCTGTATTGTCTTCCCATGTCTACTTTTCAGAGCATCTGATTTGGTTTTGTAGTTCTTCATTCTGCAGAGCTAATCTACAGGTTACATCTTAGTGAAATGACATTTATTTTTAAGTCATAGTGAACAGAAGCATATTGTGTGGTTATTTAGTCTCTTCTGGAAAGTGTCATGGAACCTAACCCATAAAAAAATACTTGAATTATCATATCCTTGATGAAAATCTTTGTCAACTTCTTTTCCTGCGCTTCCCAGAGCAGAGGTCACCAGCCACATTTCCATGTGTTCTAATCATTTTGTCCAGAAGCTGATTTTCCTCCCCTTCATACCTGAACACCTCAAGGTGACTTGCCACATGCTTCAGGCAGATATGTGTACAAATTCTTACAAGTGGTATCCACCTGGTGTTAGAATTAGTGTCTTGTCTAACTTTCTGGCTGCTGTTGCCATCCTCCAGCTTTTGATATAGCATCTGCCTAGCAAATAGAGCACTCCAGGTGTTACTTGGCTTCAGATTTTGTTACAAGATTTTTCTCATGGTCCTGTTGCTAATTGGAATGTTTTGGCCATATTCCAAAGCAAGTAATTACATTCTATCTAATTTTCCCTGCCATTTCCATTGCAGATGTTATTTGTCACTTACTTGCAAGAGTGCTCAGTGGCATCGCGGTTGAATTTCCAGTGCATGTTTGGCTACCAGAAAAGAAAACCGTGCATGGAGTCCTCCCTTTGAGATTAATTACCAGCACTTGGGTCTGATCAGTTTGGTGCCAAAAGGGGCATACAGAAATATTTCTTAGCAATATGTTCTTCATATAGATGGTTTAATTACCAGAAACAAGCTGGATGTAGTGTCATTACGTTTGAACATGCATGATTGAGAGGTTCAACTTAATTTTCCTTAGTTCAAATCTACTTACATCTGATAAAGGCCCAAATTTTCAAAGACTCCATATTCAGTTTTCATGGTCTCTGTAACCATCATCATTGAAGACCATGATCTCTAAGAATCAACATTTTTCACTCAAAAGTGAACTGTTAAGTCGGTAGTCAAAGAACTTAACTATCAATTATATCTTTATGAATCAGGTTACCTACCTTACTCATGACTCGCTTCATTTATAATGATAACTTTTAATACAGTAGTTGTTTATTATGACAATTTTTGATTAGCTGGTTTTAAACAAATCATATTTATTCTCTAGATTACTTTAATCTATACAAATTCCATGTGTGGCTGAATGAGAATAAAGAGGTATCACCAAGATGTAGTACTGCTTAATGTCATTTAATGAACTGTGCTTCTCTAGAAGCTTCGAAATTGAGAATTTACTGTAAGCTGAAAAACTTCAGCATCTTACATTCAACATGGGTTTATTTCTATGGTTTCTTAAATGACATTATCTCTCTAGATCAAAGAATGAACACACAAAACTGATTCTCTGTTTAGAAGATGATCGAACGTTTTTTTGGATTTCTGCCTAGGAATGGATTATTTGTGTGTGTGTGTATCACAAGAACAGTTTCCACGTCACATGGCACAAAGAGGTCAGCTGATTAACTGACCTCATGGCACAGAAGGTTGTGGGAGGAAAAGGCATTTAGATATTATTTTGGCATAGCACCAATTTTTCCATTAGATCAGTACGGTTCCTGATACAGTCAGAACTGCAAACAGCACACAAATTAATGAACTCCAAGCTCTACCCACACAGGGTACCTGGTGTTACCTTCTTGATACAAAGCTGTGGAGGTAAAAATACTTGCAGAGCTGTAAATAGTCTACCTTGCAGATTCCAATGGGGCGTAGGGTGGTAGTTCAGCTACTAGCAGCATCCTAGCTGTGGCCACAGGGAATTTGATGCCCAAAATCTGTGCCGTGCTGGGCAGACCAGGGCCCCACAAAGGGCATTTTGCATTGAGACACTTTGATTGTGCTCAGCTTGAGAAAGGTACTGCACTGCAGGTCAACTTCATTATGCAGCCTGATTTAGTTTCCCACAGATATTTGTGATTATTTTCTTTGTATTTGAGTAACACTAGCCTTTCAGGAGTTAATCTCCATCTGCTAAAAAAATCCAGGACTATTTCACATCTTTACATATAATGTTTCATTTGATAACAATTTTGGAACACTGTTACCTTTCTAACCTTTCTCGCTGCATTAAAAAAAGTGCAGTGTGAATAGTCTAAGATATTTTTCATTAATATTAGTTTGATTTTTTTGAAGTGGTGCCAGTTGATTCTTTTATTACATCTTTCACATTTTCGTTTCACAAGTATTCATACTGCTAAGGAATGTTGCCCTGTCACCTCCTCCAAAAAATTTCATTGAAAGCAAACTCATGTCTGTGTTTTCACTGAGAATATGAGCCTGCCTGTTAAATTAAGGGAAATTACAAGGTTGCATAATTTAATTGCTGTGAAATTATAGACATTCAGGTCATAAATATTTTACGTGTGCCGCAAGACTAAGAAATAATTCTAGAAACTTTACAGAAAATGTATTTGAAAAGCTATGAGTTTCCTCGTAGGCCACTCAAAAAGCAGAAAATGTGCAATCCAGGTTAAACAACCTGGGGTACCCAACACTACTGTACTAACTGTGACTATACCCACTGATCAAGCTTAAGAAAACATTCTTTACATTTTATATCAGTGCCACTGAATTAGCTAGCACAGAAATCTTTGTCTGATCCAGCACAAGTAACTTATAGAGGCGTTTTCCTATTTTCTTCTGTGGTCACAGATACAAGACCTTAAAAACGGCGCTGCACCAATAGTTAGGATAAATAGCTCTTGTTCAGAAGGCCTTTGAAACAAACTTGATGTAACCAACTAAGTTAACAGAAACATTACAGAATCCTGAGGAAAAAAAAATTAAAATATGTACAAGTTGATTGGGAATTATGAATTATTTTCTTGCTGTAATAACCATATGTCTTAAAAAAAGTAGCAGGAAAGTTTCTAAGAAATCTTCTTTCCCCCATTCCACCTAGTTTACTTCCTTCTTTAAAAGATGTTCTTTAGTAATACGATGCCGATGTCTAGTTCTAATTACTAGGGGAAACATGCCCAGTACATGAAGTGCGATGATCTTTTGCTGCACCTTCTGCCAGAGCAAATATCTCAGAAGGACATGCAGACTCACTGGCTTAAAGGCTTACAGAAAGTCTTATAGTTCTAGTTTATGTAAATTCTTGGTAAGGTGCTTGTGATATAACTGTTGTGCTTGCCAAGGTATTAACTCTCCTGCTGGAAAAATATTGCATTAACTTGTGCTGTGGAATATTGCTAAATAATAAAAGCAATATAATTTTGTTAGTCTTTTCTTGGATACAAGACTGCTCTGTGGGGTATTCATTAACCTGCAACAGTGAAGCCTGTTTGGTTGCTCAAGGTCCCTTCCTTCACTGATTTAAACCAGACCATATGTATCTGAGATTCAATGAAGAATTTGCATAAAATTAAATCCATGTACCTTATTATTTTTAATCCTGCACCTCAAAGACCTTGTGAGCAATGATTTAATTAAAGAAGCAGCACCATGGCTTTAGTTTCAGATACAGTGGTTAAAACTTTAGAATTGATACTACACTCTTCCCTGTTCTGTAATGAAAGAGGAGAAGTGTTGAGAGACAAGAAGAAAACATTCTTTCCCATGCATCAAAAACTTTACATCAGATCTTGCAACAAGTACTGGATTAAACTTTTGCTGCTAAACAGCCATTTACATAAAACATAGTTCATGTTATTGAAAGCAGTTTCTTTGAGTGTGGTGATATGTGGCTGGATGTTTTCCTGCACTTCTTAGGGTTTCACCTTTCTCTGGCATTTGAATAAGGACTGGATTTGTCCCTTTTTGTTCTCTATAGCCTAAGAAAATATCATGGTTATACATGTTTGATACAATTTAATTAAATAAGTTTGCCACCAACCAAGTAAGCACAGTACCTCTGCATTAAATATTTCCCTCTGCGTGAAATACAACACAGCTGAATTCCACTCTGGAATAGCATCACCACTCTGACTCAACCCTACAAATTCCCAGGAAAGTCAGAAGTGGGACTAAAATTAAATTGGATCTTCAGCCTTTAACGCATGCCAGAATGCAATGTAAATGCTCTGGAGTCAGTCTGATGACTTTCATCCAACACAGATCATAGGGTTAACAAAGATTTTTTCATATTTAAGCCCTATTCCAGCAAAGCACTTCAGCATATGCTGGAGTCCTGCAGCAATGTAATGTTCAACACTGGTCTGATTGTCTGTAGTTAGCTAGCTCTAGTTTCACTTTCTATCTTTAATCTTTTCTCAGTCAAGGCTGGTCACATAAATACATAGATTAAAGGTGAATATACAAGTGGGGTATTTTTCAACCTAATTTATTTATTAAGTGATTAACTCTGGTAGATTCCAAACTTGAATAAGAGCCATAGTAATATTCTTTCTTCCTCAAGACTTAAAGCATGTAGTTCAAACATTATGTAAACTGTGTGAGGCTGTATCTTATCAGTATTGTTTCCAGATCACAGAGTTCTCTGTTGGACCATCTTCCCTTTATTTTCTATAATGAATGCACTGTGCTATTCCACCACACAGCTGCAGTTTAATAGATCAATATTTACATAACAGATTTGCAAATTTATCTTGTAGGGGCCAGCAGAACTGATGAACTTCAAATTACTTGTCACTGCTCAGATAAAGGTACCTTCTTTAAGTGGCAATTTAAGGTACTTTCTAATTATGTTCAAGAAAGATTAGCATATTAAAAAAAAAATGGGGAAAAAAAACAACCCAAGCTTCTTTTTCAATTTTTTTTTTTCTAACTAACGATTATTTTCTAGTGAAATTTGAAATAAATTTTCCTTTTGACATAGCATGTTTGGACATTCATTTGCTATTTCATGATGAACCATTTCATCTTTGAGGGAACCATGGGTTTTCTGTTTTATTCTGGAGCAAAGATCACTGTGTTTTGCTGCACAATGAAACAGGTAGTTTCCTGTCTTGGTAGAGGCACTATAAAACGTTCTCAATTACTGTTTGTAGATAACCAAAGTTGTAAAGCAGAAGCTGGAAGGGAACTGTCATTTTTTTGACACTGCAAGAAATACATCCTGGAAACGCTATTCTCTGCTTATCTTGCTGTGGACAAATTTGTTGGGTTTTGTCTCCTGAACATTACTTGAGCTCACAAAACAACCATATCAATTAAGGCTGCAGTAAATTACAACAGTTATGAGTAATTATCTTGAATTTTTTTTCCCATATGCCATATCTCTCAAAAAGATATCATGTAGCATTACTTCAAAACAAATAGTCTCAGTAATTATTTGTCCTTATTTTGCCAGGTTTGTTAAATGGTACAGCAGCCTGATCCTGGCAGAGCAAAGGAAACAAAATAGAAATGTAATCATATATTTGTTCTACAGGTTTGGCCATGCTTCTGCATTTGTAGAGAATTTAATGCCCACTAAAAGCATCAATCCTGATGTATATGCAAACAGCTGTGTATGAATTCTTGTACGAATCTGAGTGGTCTTACTTGCCATAGTGCTGTCAAAATACACTGAAAAATAATACCCAGATAAAAAGTTCTACTGTCCTCTGCTTCTGTTCCTTTGATTCGCAAACTGCTTGGTTATTATAGACCAATGGGTGTAATAGCCATCCTCTGTTTTAAAGGTATCTATAGCCAGTAAGTGACTTTTGACACAAAGCTATGGAAGATAAAACTATGTGATATTCTGGTTCTGCTACAAAGGATTTTCTTCCTTGTACACAGCACAAAGAGTGTGGTATTCAACATGCACGTCTGATTAACTGCATTGATTGATCCAGGCAGGCAGTCCTATTCACATATGAATATGTCTGTAAGACTTTTCAGAACTCAGAGCTTATGTGAACACATTTATTCATCTTTAATGGAGACCACCATTAAGAATTCTTGTTTGATTAGTAAAAATTAATAAAATGTATCTGGTTTATATATTCTTGCTTTTGGGGATGTAAGAGTGGAGCCTATTTCAAATACAATGTTGTTAAGATGTTTCTCTCTAGTTAATATCAGGGAGCATGATTTTGTCTGGGTATTACGTTAACTGGATGTTATTACCTTAACTGAGTGTTATTACTAACGGTTAAATTCCTCAAGAGTCTGAGCAAGCATTAACAAGTTATGTGAGGAGGCTAACAGTCACCAAGATATTTGCTTCTGCCCACCAGTTTTGAACTGAAAACTCCAGTGTAATATCTTAAAAAGAAAAAAAAAAAAAAAGTCCTTATTAGCTTAACATTCCTGCTGAAGCCCACACGTTAACAGATCGTGTTCTGACACTCTGATATGTGGGAGAGAACAGTCAGTCCTTTTGGTGAGTCTTTAAGTAGCCTCTCAGTTCTTGACCTTCTTCATATCATTACTCTGGGATGAGAACTCAGAGAGAAGAAACAGTAAAGAGAATCCTTTGAACCTGTCTACAAGGGAATGGGGAATTCCAGGTGACACCTTGCTTACAGTCACAAACAAGGGCTTCAGTCCATTTAGTGGCTTTGATCTATTAGCTACCAAGCAAAGCATGAGAAGAGGTTAAAGAATCCAAACTTTCCAGCTCCACCTTTCTTCCATCCTGGACTCCATACACCACTTTATAAACTACAAGAACTCTTTCAAAGTATCCTAAATGCCATCTTTAATACAACAGTTACTTCTCAGTCTCTCAGGAGAACAAAAGACCTCTTTTTCTTATCTCTGAACAGCTAAGGAAGTCCTCTCCAGTCCCACTTTCATCCCATGTTAATAAAGTTGACAAAGTAGGAATAACTTCTTCCTCTGAATCTAGCTCACCTGCCCTTGGTAACTCTGGATCAAGTTTTCCCCTTCAAATAGGAACTTTTCTTTCCAAGTGCGTACTCCAAAGAGGTAAGAAATTTCTTTTTGTTCCAGTCTTTTCCTTGTTAGTCCTAGTATTAGCTATGAAACTGTTAGGGGAATAAGACTTCATAAAATACATGGATCATTTAATGTCTCAAAAAGGGTGGCTTTTCTTTTCAGTCTGCTCTAGTTGCTCCAGTCAGAACCAGAAAGCTGAGATTTACTTTGCATTCTGCAAAACGTCCCAGGCTTTCTTTTACTGAAAATCAGTGCAGCTGTTTAACTGTTTCCAAATTCTGAGAAACTATAAATCTTTATCCCAGCAGGAACTGCATTGAGATTAATATTCTCAGTTATGAAAGTCAGGCTGTGTCACAACAGGATGCCCCTTTCTATAGCAACACTTTGTTATTAATAGTAATGCTTTGTTGGAACAGGTATAAATATTTTTGTTTAGAAAAGGGAAATGCTGCTTTTGTTGTTCTTTTCTTTTTTAAAGTAAATCTTATGTATTATTTAAAATAAAACATTTTTGTGGATCAAAGTAAGTGACAATGTCTGTCATCCAAAGAAGCTCATCTAAGAGCATGAACCAGCCAAACATATCTGGATTTGAGTCTGTTCACAAAAGTAGTTCTTTAAGGTCACATTTTTAGATAGGCTGAAGTAGTATATACATTGTTGTGTTTTGTTGGGTTTTTTTTTAATTAAAACACAAATTTAAAAAAAACACAAACAAATATATATATACTTCCTTCCCAGACATGTAAGTATTTGAATTGATAGCATAAAATAAGAACTCTTGAGAAAGACCTCAGTGATTATTTTAAAGTCCAAATAAGGTACCACAATAAGCTGATACCATGAATCCCTTTAACAATTATCTGGAAGCCTGCAATTTTTTGTAGGTAAAAAAGCAAGTTCTTTCATTCTACCCTTTAAAAATGAAATAATATAGAAATATCATCATAGACTGTCACATTTTTGTGTTAAAAATAAGACTTTCTAGTCAAACTCAAATTTCTGCATTATTTCAGAATTCCAGGTTTTTAAATGCCCACAGTCTAATTTTAATCTACTTTGCTTTTTAAAAAAAATTATGAGAAAAACTCAAACCATGCTTGCTGATTTTCTGCCTGGAATGGCTTATCAATGATCAAATACTGAAAACCCAGAGCTGTGAGAGTTCCCTTGTAATAGAACTGTTACCTTGACTGTATAGCTCTCATTATCCTGAGCCGGTTTGTGCTGTACTTTCAGATAGAAATCTGTATCTTTAGTTAGTCATCTAGTCCAACCCCCCTGCCACGGGCAGGGACACCTTCCACTAGATCGCGTTGTTCATTATTCCTTTTGAATCCACTGGAAAAAAATAAAAATACAACAAAGGAAAAAAAATGCCGGTAACAGCATAATATGATAATGGTCCCACATATAAAGTGAAGTCAATTTTAGGAAACTTGACTGTGTCTTTTTAGTGTGGAAGGGACTGGGGTAAATCTGATAGTTATTTTATCAATAAACAGCTGTCATTAGTGGTTTGTTCTTCAAGCAAGGCCANGTTATGAAAGTCAGGCTGTGTCACAACAGGATGCCCCTTTCTATAGCAACACTTTGTTATTAATAGTAATGCTTTGTTGGAACAGGTATAAATATTTTTGTTTAGAAAAGGGAAATGCTGCTTTTGTTGTTCTTTTCTTTTTTAAAGTAAATCTTATGTATTATTTAAAATAAAACATTTTTGTGGATCAAAGTAAGTGACAATGTCTGTCATCCAAAGAGACTCATCTAAGAGCATGGACCAGCGAAACATATCTGGATTTGAGTCTGTTCACAAAAGTAGTTCTTTAAGGTCACATTTTCAGATAGGCTGAAATAGTATATACGTTGCTCTGGTGGGTTTTTTTTTTTTTTTANGCTTGTCAATGATCAAATACTGAAAACCCAGAGCTGTGAGAGTTCCCTTGTAATAGAACTGTTACCTTGACTGTATAGCTCTCATTATCCTGAGCCGGTTTGTGCTGTACTTTCAGATAGAAATCTGTATCTTTAGTTAGTCATCTAGTCCAACCCCCCTGCCACGGGCAGGGACACCTTCCACTAGATCGCGTTGTTCATTATTCCTTTTGAATCCACTGGAAAAAAATAAAAATACAACAAAGGAAAAAAAATGCCGGTAACAGCATAATATGATAATGGTCCCACATATAAAGTGAAGTCAATTTTAGGAAACTTGACTGTGTCTTTTTAGTGTGGAAGGGACTGGGGTAAATCTGATAGTTATTTTATCAATAAACAGCTGTCATTAGTGGTTTGTTCTTCAAGCAAGGCCAAGAGATGAGCTGCCTCCCTTTGATTTGCCCACTGGATGGTTTGCACCACTACTTAACTGTTCATTGTGGTGCTTCAGGTGATTACTTGTGGAAATATGACAGGAAAATTCCAATCTGCAAGAAAACATGTATTTTCCTGGTAGGTAAAAACTGGAGCCTACCGGAGCTGATGGAATAGATCATATGTCCCCATAGTAGGTGTACTAAAAAGTATAAGTGCTTACTACAAAAGTGTTACTAATAGTACAGGATTGTAAGTCTACTTGGCACAATGTACCAGGGGGACTGTGCCAACGAAATGCAGATTCTCTGCTGCTTATGTGTATGGACAAATATAACAAGCCTCCAGTCGTTCAGCATATATCAAAATATGCTGTTTGGCTTGAGGTCCTCCCAGTTCACACAGGGGTCCAACAAGATAAGAGAAAAATTTCAAGAGAATTTAATATTGAGGAAATTAAAAAATGCAATTTATTCCTTTTGATGGTGGCAATTATTTCTCTTAAGTTTATTTTTGTAGATTTTTACATCTCAGCATCACATTTTCATAACCCGATCCTCGGTATCTTTTATAAATGATGAGTAGGATACGTGGATCCCACTCTTAACCTCCAATCTAAATGCTTTCTGTTCTCGCTATTACAAAAAAAGACAGGCTGGCTCTTCCCATCTTCTTGTTTTCAGGTAAACCTGGAAATTACAAATTACTCTTTGTACATTTAATGCACACATGAAGACTGACTACTTTAAGATATAATATACTAACAGATTTCTCCATGAAGCAGATGAATAAAGCATCTGGCATGAGAAGCTGTCCACCTTGTACCTGTGTGGTTGGCTTCAAACTGGAGTGTATGGATATGTAGTTACTGTAGCTCTATTCAAGCAAACAGAGCTTGCCACCTTTAAAAATTATAGGGGTGGTTTTGTGGTACAGGGGTAGATGAATGGAAATAATTTGAGAAAGATGAGAGTTATATTTGCTGTCACAAATGAAATATTTCAAAGAAAAGAATCAGTAACAAAAGAGAACCTACAAGTTAGTGGATAACTTGCCTTTATTCTGACTAGTTTGTGGGTCAATACTTGTCTTTTGGGAGTTGTTTTTTTGGTATTGTTTAAGGGGATCTTTTTGTTTGGTTTGTTGAGGGTTTTTTGTTCTCTTTTGATTTTTTTTCATTAAAAATAAATGTGAAGTAGCACTCTACTTTCTTCAACTGCTGTTTTAAAAATATTGGATGGAAATTCATTTGCCCTCTGCTCCTTCAGGCAGAAATTATGTTGTGTCAAACCAGACATTCTCGGAATGTCTTGGAGAATTGTTTCTCAGACCAAATTACTCTTTGTGCTCTTCTGCGTTTGCAGAATGAAAACATGGCGTTTTACTCTGACAGATTTGGCAAGTCTGCTGTAAAGATGATAAAGTCTCCTCAGCAGCCTTCAGTGTAAATTGGTGTAAATTGACTCCTTGAAGGAGGCAGGGCAGTTATTTTTAACAGAAGTGCAAAGATAAATGAAACCAAACAATTAGCCTGTATGTACGCAATGATTTTAGTTGGCTTATTGACAAAAAGCTGTATTTGTAGTTGTGGCAGTTTTTGTTATAAAAAAAAGAACATATGTTTGTTTCTGTGCATATCAAAGCTCATTAAAAGAGAAAAGATAAATTAAGCAGGAAACTATAATATTCCTTTAGAGTGTCTAGATTTTAAGATGATTCAAAGTGCATCTTTGGCCAGGACGATTTAATAACATTTCTGAGTTGTTAAACTTAAAAATTATGTTAGTGTCTGGATTAGAACAAAAATGGATCTGAAACTAA